>JAQGAU010000206.1:0-34649 GCA_034698045.1 Paramacrobiotus richtersi
CGGAAAGTTCTTTGGTATACAATGGATAAGAAGGCATTGGGGGATATCTCCAGAGCGCCCCATCCACTAAACCCAGAACGCTCTGCCGGCCCTGATTAACACATTTTTAAAATTATCTCTTCTGTAATTCGAAAGCTATATTAGGCTCGTTGCCCTACAGAGCAATATCAGCGATAATTGCAGGCTGTTTGTGTCCGTTAAAGCACTGAAACTTACCGGTAAAGACTTCGTTGAGTGACTCTTCATTCCCTTCATAATCTGATCCTGGTTGCGCCACAGTAATGCGCAAAACTTTCAAAAATACGGCTATTAAACAGTACGTGGTCAGCTTCATTTTGAAAAACAGTCAATCCTTACAAGAACTTTTGAAAACCAATGGAGGGCTCGTTAAAAAGTTATTTGCCGCAGAACTAGAAAATCGTAACCTTGCAAACCATCGATGAGCCGGCTATTAAATACCATGATATTTCGTAAGAATTTCCACAAATCCTGATTCTAAACTGCATTATGTAATATATTGTTATGCGGAGGCAGGGATCGGATGTTACAGCAAAATTAATAATGCTGATTATCGATAAGAGTGGCTATGCAATCATCATGCGGTCATCGAACAATATACTTAAAGCGAAGCTACCGAGATCATGTGAGCCTAATCTGGACGACACATGAATCTGGAATAGCCTGTGCGGGTGCGCACTGGAAGTCTGATTCGGACTTCGGCTCTGACCGCTTAAACTACATGTAATTTCATAACGGTTGCCGGATAATAATTACCAAATTTGGTTATCATGCAGATTTCATTGTTTATTCCGTTCGACGCCAGGGTCGACGTTTCCGTGTGAGTATCGGACACTTGCTTGCACTTTCTGATATGTGGTGGGAATGGGGTCATTCATTACCGTAATCCTCGCGATAACAACCATAAAGTTTTACTGACTTACTGCGTAACGTCGTAAACTAAGCACAGAGCGGAACAACACACCATTAGACACATATCAACGGGTGAGTATTAGCGTCTGATCAGTGACTACGTCCCTACCAAAGATCCACATTTCATTCTCTAATATCATAAGCTATCTCTGCGGTCGGGCATGCCGGGCATGTGGCTAACGAGGAATAAGAACGTTTATTTCCGGAAGAAAGAAAGTAGTTATTGCGAGACGTAACGATAAATTTATTGGTGTACAGTACTTGCAGACATTTTGTGGTGCGTTATAGACGGTTAGTTTGAACGCGCGCGACGCTTCCTAAAATACGAATAAACAATGCGGCAAATGGCCGCTAATTCGGCAACTTTCCGATTTAAGCACACAGAAGCTTCAGTTCAAGCCAATCCGATACTCTAGACAGGAACCAGTTTTGCACGAGCTGGAGTTTGGCTACAGGTAATGTTACACACAGAGGTAGTAACTAATATATATGTCCTGATAATGCTGTCAACTGTAGTCTAGCAGAAATGAGTTGTTTTGCTAAATAAGGCGGGACGCTTCAAGCCAGTGTCCTACCGAGAAATGTATCAGCACGAAGTTTCATGTCCCCGCTCGGCATGATAGACCCGGAAGTGCAACTAATGCACTGTATTCTGTTTCTGTGACTATTATGTACTTTAAAGTGTTTGGTACAGGAAGGCTGGAGTTCTTTTCCATGTCAGTCTACCATATTTTTCGAATTCGCATTCTGGTGCCTGTAACGTGTCAGTATTTAATAGTGAGAGCTAAACAGAGAGAACTAAAGTCAAAAATAAATGACCTCGGTAATCGTTTAAATATCCTAACATAGCTCGAAATAGTTCGTTTCCTGAGTGTACGTCACATTTGTCCAGTGATGCAGTTCGCACGACGTACCAGATAATAACAGTCGACCAGCGAATTACCATCCGTTGGAAATGAAAATATCGAGCTGAAGAATTGTATCGGCCTCATCCCAAAGTGATTGAATTTGGCTCACTGAAGCAGCGGTTCACGGATAGCGTGCGTAATGGCAGAAAACAACACCATTACCGCCAATACGTCCTTCTTTTTTATCAACCAAACTAACCTTACTGTTTCATCGCGCAATGACGACTGGTTGGTAGGTTTTGTAGCTTTCACGAGTGCTCTGGGATTTCTGTTTAATCTTGTTCCAGCAATCGCGCTAACTCTGACTTCGGAGATTCGTACACCGTTTTCCGTGTGTCTGATTGCTTTGACATCAGTCAATGCTTTATACTGTTTTTGGGCTTTCTTGCGATCCTACGAGTTTTGGAAGTCGAATCTGTTGACATGCGCCATACAAGCTTATTCGGTCTGGACGATATCCAGTATTGCAACGAATCTCCATGCTCTGCTGACGGTTAACAGAATCTGGGCAATGTTCTTTCCCGTGTCCTACCGGCAAAATTACACCACCCGAACCTCTGTTTTACTAATGATAGCGATTACGGTTTATGTCCATGTGGTCTCCATTCCTGGCATTGTACTCAAAAGTGTGCAATGCGACGCTGATGACCCGTCCTGGGCTTTATGGGAAAAGATAGCTATGATCGTTCTTTTCGATCTACAAGTATTGTTCATTGCTTTATCGCTGCCGTTTATGTTCATCAAATTCTTTATAATGAAATCGACTCGCACACGTCATACCAAGGGAACCGCGGTGCTGTTTGCTCTGGCACTCTCGGTTACTGTTTGCTGGGTGCCATATAATCTATTTGATACCATATTCCACTTTGCGGACATCGAGGAAGACGGAAGTATGCAGATCGTGGAGAGTGTTATTGTGGCACTGTACGTAATGCAAGTTGTACTGGATCCTTTGATTATGATAGCAACTATGACGGATTTACGAATGGCGATCAAAAAGATAATCGTCAGGCAGCTGACGAAAATAACACCGTTGGGTACCCGGCCTACCCGTTCATTACAATCAAACAGCGAAGAAGCACAAGGAGCGACGAAAGTGCACGTGTGTAGCCGGCAGAAAGGTTTATCGGTTTACGGTTTACGCCGTAAACCTTTTCCATAAACCCCTGAAAAGGTTTACGACATAGTTAAGGTATAGGATCGGCAAGCAGGTTTACGCATGAACCTTTCTGCCTGGCAAATTGGTTTATGTACTTCTAAATAATACTGCCGGTCAAAAAGGTTCATAAAATTACAATTTTCGAGCGATATCATTTCCTGCCTTTATCATGGAGATCGTTGGCACTGGGCGTGATGCAGGTGCACTCATCAAAAGAAATTGGTAAAAAACGCTTTCTGTTATCAATGCCGTAAGTCGCTCAGTGTATTTCTTGTTCCACCGTTTTAGTTTGAACATTGAGCGTGTTTAATTCAGCAATCAGGCATCATTGTCATGCAGGATCGCATAATTACCAGTGTAATTGCCACGACAGGCAACTTAGTGCTAGCACTGCTCGTTATTTTAATGTTGGAAAATGGACACTCGATCTGGATGGACAGAGTGCTGTAATATGCCGCCTAATATACTGTACCATAATAATGCAGTTTATTGTGCTTCATACAGCATCTCCGCATGACAGAATGATAAGCCCGGCATTCAGCACGAGCGTATCAAGTTATAGTCATTGATATCATGAAGAGCTTCCCGTGGCCAAAATCCTCATAAATCTTCTTGCCTCTCGATTAGTGTGTGATCATAAACCATTTTGCCCGGCAAACTGGTTTATGGGCATAAACCTTTTTGACCGGCAAAATGGTTTACGGACATAATCTCTCTTGCTCGGAAGATATGCAAACCCATCGGTTTAACCGGAAATCCAGGTTAAAGTGAAACAATGGATCTTCAATTCCCGTTCATCTGTTTTTTGGCGCAGTAGCGGGAGTGTTATGCAAGTCGATAAAAAGTTCAAACAGAAATGTCAACCTTAAAATTCTCGTTTTTAAATAATTTGGTTGAAAGATCTGCAAAAAACGCATCTGACGCCAAACTGTACAACGATTCTAACACAGCTTGACGTCGGAGTCGCAGGATATGTTTATGAAATTTTAAAACTGTCGGACGCTTTACTTTTTCAACAATGCGCTTATGCCATCCGACGACTTTGCCGACTTGATGGACGGTTTCAGCCGCCTGTTCGCACACGCCGCCCTGAACGAGGTGCAGCTACCGCGATATATTTATTGTGACCTTTGCCTGGATTACGACGCCCATTTACACTGTCATCCCTCGGATCAAAGGGGTGGCTGCGCTCAGGAATCTGGCTTCGTGCCATGTCTGTGGTGTGGACTTCAGTCCGTTTTTGTCCGTGCTGTTGGTACATTGCAGTGCCGGAATGATTCTACTAATCCTGAAGAGAAAATTCTTGATAGCGAGGTACAAGTTTTGCGCGAATCGATTTTAGAAAAAAAGCCAACGGATGATAACACGTGCACAGCGTGGAAGTATGTAGCGTCAGCGCCGGTGCACCAAATTTTTTGCTTCACGACACCTGTTCACCACGCATGCTGCACGGATCCAGGTCTGCTGGTGGCGACGCTCCTTCCCTAAGGGCACGTCAGCTTTCTTTTCTACGGCAGATGCAATGGGCAGTGATGACTGTTGGAACTAACAGCATACCGGTTAGTATGTATTGGACCTACATATTTAGTATTTACTAAGGTTTCAAATTTTTATTCATTTTTTCACGGGCCGTACTTTTACTAAATGCCAATATTGTCTAAAAGTTACATTCCCGCTTTCACAAGCAAATGCAATCACGACGCAAAATAGTCTTCACATAAAGCAGATCGCTTTGTAGCGCTACGAGCGATGCACATTTGATTCAACTTGACTTATCTAATTGTTCGAAAGGTCAGCCATAAAATTCTCGGATGACTCGTTTTGTTCGCACCGCTTACGCAGAACTAGCTGAATACTAGGAAAGTGCACTCGCTCGTTGCGGGCACTGGAAGACCGAAGCGAAGGAAGGAAGCTGCCTGAAAACAATTCCTGACAAGGCAAACAGGAGCGGGTCTTGCCATTTAAAAACAAAGGGTTTCCAAGGGCAACATTGTCTGATCCAAGTACTACTGCCAGCCGTTGACAGTTTCTACCTTGGCCTACCCTAATTTCTGTGTACCTCAGATCTTCAATCAGCGGCTTATTTCCTTGAAACTCTTTCGGTCAATCTACACAGGCACACAGAAACGCAATTTTGCTGAGATTATAGGGCGTGGTCTTGTGAGCACAAAAGGTTAGGTAATGCGCAACAGTGGCAACCGACACACTGACAGCACGGAATCCAGTTTCGCTGAGTATATAGAAGGCGAATTGCAATAATAGAGAGCGCAAAAATAGAGAGCGACCGTTTTAAACAGTTTTAAAACAAATAAGCTGTTGGCTAAAGATCTGTGGTACATGTGTTTCGTTCTCGCTAAACAAACTATGCCGCGCGAACCAGGTAGGACCAGGAAATTAGGGTAGGACCAGGTAGAAATTGTCAACGGCTAACAATAGTAATTGAATCGGACAATGTAGCCCTTGGGGAACCCTCTGTCTGTAAATGACAAAGACGCGATCCTGTTTGCCTTGCCATGAATTGTTTTCAGGCAGCTGCTTTCCTTCGTTTCGGTCTTCCGGTGCCCGCAACGAGCAGAGGGTACCCTGGAAGGAATTGTTTACGTGGGCTATATAGTAAGTTTAACGGCATTTTATTAATGTCATTAGTCTGTGCAATAATAATTTTTAATGTTTTGCTACATTTAAATAAAACAATATTGCTAATAATAAATAAATGAATAAATAAATAAATATTGTTAATAATAATATTAATAATAAAAAAAAAATAATGACCGACCGACCGACAGAATGACAGACAGACATTAAAATCCATTTGAGTTGAGTATAGAGGACCTTCGCTTCGCTTCGGTGATGATTGGTCACTTTGTACGGCTCTGCAAAAATGTACTGGTGTACTTGGTGTGTTTTGATCGTTATTCCCTAATGCAAGACTTAGCGGCCAATGTTGTTAGGGACCGTAATTATTATGCCTGTTGTCGGAAGATAATGCACGACTACTGCTTCGTTATGGGTTTTTCCTCATTTTTAATTCAGAAGTTATTTTAGTGTTTTTACGTTAGTCTATATTTGCCGAATAAGGTTTGGTATCTGATTTTACAGATCAAATATTCTGTGCTATCCAATATTTAGCACGCTATGTTTAACTCACTAGGTTTGTGGGCTTTCGTTGACATACAGTTTCGCTATCCTGTGTAAGTACTTTACTCTACGATCTCCTTGTTTCCGAAATATCGTTCTTACATCTTAGTTATTCCGAAAGAGTCACGCACTACCGATGTACAACAATTGAGGACGATAAAGAATGTGTGAAGTTTTATAAGTCAATGCTATAATATGCACCGTGAAACTCGCGTAGCTCGGTCTTACAGTTTATATCTTGATTTCAGTGCTACTGAAGGAAGTTGTTTTCTTAGAGAAAAATATGGAAATTATCGTTGGATAGTTGCAAAGGTCAAAAATGTTGTTTTTGTTTCCGGCCCTGAGAGGTTCCCGAAGAAATATTCACTCATGCAGGGACATCGTTTTGTCGTATGGGTTATCGGAAAATAAATACTGGATCATGTTGAGCGCTTTTGCTGTTGAGATGCTTTCGTTGTCGGTAAATTTTCGAGTATCACGATCAATTCCATAACATTTTTAACGAAATACATTCGTATCCAGCTCACAGATCCGTCGCCAGCCCATAGGTGATTCCTTTTGGCTTAACCCTCCAGTCTGGATCACGTTCAGTTTGTGGACTTTGCGCACGCGCTACCGCAGAACCATGGATCGCCGAAACGTCCACAAACTTGAGCGTGAATGATACACGATGCTACTATGGGTGAAGCCCAAGCCGCTTTCCTGCCGTCCACTAAGAAAACCAGATCACCAACTTTGCAACTTGGACGCTGCAGGCGAACGCTTTTAGTATTTATCATCAAGAATTAATAGTCCCAGTCAGGGTGGAAGTATGCTCATTGATATTCAATGGGCTCATGTCCGATCCATCCCGCAGCTATAAGCATGCAAGAACATGTCTTTGAGTATGCTATTCTGAAACTTTGCCGCAAACAGTTTGCTGGATTCAGAGATTCGGGCATGGTGCCTCGAGACGCTGTTCCATGGCAGCATGGCGAACCCAAAGGTCACCACCACAAAGAATTTTAGACCGAATATAAACAAATCGGCAATCTAGGGCGAGTAACCCGCTAAAAACTAATTTGACGTACAGGAATGACAAGTGCTATAAATAGATCTTCCGGGAAGGATGGCTTATAAGTGAACATAAACCAATTTGCCGGGCAAAAAGGTTTATGCACATAAACCAATTTGCCGGGCAAAAAGGTTTATGCACATAAACCAAGTTGTCGGGCAAAAAGGGTTATCTCTACACACAAATTTTACCGAGAGAATGATTTACGAGTTATCTCACCGAGAGGAGCGCTTTATCATGTAAATTGATCCGCTCGTGCATCAGTACGACTGAATGGCGCGGTTGTCTGCCTGTCACGCAGGGATGCTGCATGACTCACAACATACGGCATTGCGCTATGCGGCATAATTTTATAACTATACCGTATGTTATATCGTATCGTGTGAGAATTAAATGTATCTATTAGTGATATTACTGTACAGAGCTGACTATCCAGATACCAGAGTCCAGTGTCCGATAACATAACCGCAGGAAACAAGCAGTATTAGCACTGAGTTTGCTGAAGTGCAAATAAAACTGGCTTTTGTCAGATTTTTTACAGAAAAATGGAGCCAATTAAATACATAATTTCCGAATTAGTACACGCTGGGGCTGTTGTCAAAATACGTAAGCTGAACATGACCACGCTGAATTTTCGGTGGAACAGGAAACTGATTGAGCGGCTGCAGATTCTGTAAAGAAAGCGTTTTTACCCATTTCTTTTCACAACGTTAACTATGTTACAGTGCATATCACCGAGTGCAAAGACATCCACATGCTGGATAAAGAAAAGGACATCGCTCCAGAATTGTAATACGTCACATTATACGTGTATAAACATATTTGCACTGCAATATTGCGTAGATAAACTAATCTGCCGGGCAGAAAGGTTTATGCGTAAACCTTTCTGCCGGCCCCATACATAAACCATACGGTAAACCTTTTTAGGGGTTTATGAAAAAAATTTACGGGGTAAACCGTAAACCGATAAACCTTTCTGCCGGCTACACACGTGCTCTGCACCTGAAGTTGAAGTGCTGCCGGACGGGTTAAATTCTTCGCTCTGACTGTAGAAACCAAATGGAAAGATCCCTCATTGCACTTCATATAGGCCTGGGGGAACCCTAATTAATAAAATACAGGCATTAATTGTTTTGTCAGGCAAACCGAAAAATTAATTCAGAGCCACGTATTTTTTGCGAAACTGACTTTCGAGAGATACACCGAATGGCGCAGACGTACAGTACTGATTTTGGTTAAATTGTACACGCTCTCGGAGCAGCTTACTAGAGTATTTATGCCATTGTCCATTACATATCGGAATGTTCAATCAAGTTTCGGTTTCAAGCAACCAGAATGACATGGAAAGTCGATCTGGCGTTTGAATGGAGAGAGTGCGCTATTCTGCAAGATAGCAAAATTGTATCTGTAATCTCATGAACCCAGTAACAAATACATTTCAACATTTTTATTTTCGCGGGAGTAATACATAAGTAGATTGATTCCCTGGACGCGATCTTGTGTTATCACGATGGATAAGGAAAGATCTCAGCGGGTCCGCGATCCTCAGCAGTATAATGCAATGTGTTAGAGTCAAGATCTGTTAGATTTACTGTTTTTGCCAGTTGTGCTCGCGCTACAAGGCCACGGCGTGAGTAATGTTGATGAAATCTCGTTATGAGCAGGGGACTTGCTATTATTAATATCGTTAAAAAGTTATGGAAGCGACGTAAACTGCAACAAACTAAACAATGCCATCGTAGGGTGAAAAGACGAAGCTGTGAAGCCCGACTGTTTTCCAATAGGGCACTGTTAAAGGAAACGTTTAAAAAGTAAAGTTTTACCGGTAGACTGGGAATCCGAGTTTAAAATTCTGAAATTTCATTTCGCCTAAACAAAGTTACTTTCGGATAGGTTACGAGATTAAAAATGCAGATGAGCGAGGTTGCGGGTTAGCGAAGCCAGCTGTTTTGACTGCAGTGTTCTGAAATAAAAAAGAACAAGTTGGTTCCTTTCATTTTAAGAGCGTGGGTGGGGTTCTGGAACTGTTTGGAGCAATCGTCTGTTATGAAGGGATGGCATACAGATGCAAGAACCTGACCTCGACGAATTTAAAAACCGAAGTTAAGGAGGTTCGTACGTGAGTACTGATGCTTTATAACTTGTTGTGTTTTTGCCAGAGGTTCAGTATGTTTACTTCTTTCGGGTACACTTGGCAAGAACCAGTACAGCTGCAGCAGTACTAGTATCTTACTGAATTACGTATTGATATTGTACGAGTTACGAGTACTACTTTTCGGACCACTTTTTAACGTTCTTGGCCATAGCATATGCCTATCCTGTATAATTACTAGGTGTCACTTGGTAAAACTATCGATGTGCCACCCCCTACATCTGCACGAATGCATCAATGCGCCCAATATATGTCTACCTATGCGTACCCCCTTGTCGGCGCTGTTGTCTGTGTGGCCCTGTGTGTACCCCCTTGTCGGCACTGTCGTAGCCGTCGGCTATATGGGCCTATGTGTACCCCCTTGTCGCCACTGTCGTGGCCGTCGGCTATGTGGGCCTATGTGTACCCCCCTGTCGGCACTGTCGTGGCCGTCGGCCATATGAGCTATCTGGCACCACGTTACATGTTATTTACGTGACAACATATTCGTACGCACCGTAGGCAGAGTGTAATAAAGTCAAGTCAATCTAAATTCGATGTACATAAACGTTATACTCACGCTATAACCTTACTTACTAAGTTAAGTGTTGCGCTGTACTTACAGGCTACAGCTGTACGACAACAGAACAGCAATAACACGGCGAACACGCGAGTCCCTCGGACGAATCACTCTTAGTCTTAAATTCGAGAAAAATGGTCTTTTGTAGGTAAGATCTGCTTCAGGTCTTGGTTAATGAGTGTAACAACTGTCAGCATTCTTCGCTAACAAAAATCTGTTACATACTAAATCTCTGTAATCAAATCCGCGGAATAAATAATTTTGGATCAAAATTATGTACTAAAATTGCATTATTAAACAATCTCGTTTTTCGGATTTAACGTGTGGTCTAACAAATGTTTCACATTCTGTTCAGATAAGTCTAAGAGTAGTCGAAAAAAACTGGTAGCGCTGTGCGCTTTAGACGCTTTCAAAAGATGCTATCTATATCTGCGCCCTTTTTGTACGGAAACGTTCTGTTTAACGCGGAGCCGACGCACAATTTTCGAGCAAAATTAGAAACACAAACAAAGCGATCCAACAAAGTTATGGTTACAAAAATTGTGTAGTTACAAAATTTAATTAATTAATATGCTTGTTAGACATCTAAATTTATGGATTTATTTGGGCAGATAATAATACTCTTGACTTGAAGTCGGTTTCGGATAGAGGTACTAAATATTGTTATTTCGTTTTTAACCGAAATAACTGGTGAAGTGTGTACTTGTAAAAACCAGCAATGCAGAATAGTTGTTTGACTTGTTTTTAAATAAATATCTATTAATAAAATAATCTTCATACAGTTTAATATTTATTAAAAAACGAGCGTCAGATAATTAGCACAAAGTAACATTAAAATGCACAGTTATTAGTTTTCAAATTTAAAAATTAATTTTACCATAATACTTCAAAATTAACAAGACGAGACCACTACAGTTATGTACTCCTGTATCTGGCAATGAAATACTACATATAGTTGCGGGATTCGGGGATTGTAATGAAATGTTTATTACACTCATAAAAACAGGATGATCGGCCGAATCGAAGCGAAGGTCCTCTATCCTCTATATTCAGCCAAAACTGTGTTTCAAAACTGGAACAAATGTCCCTTTTTTAACATTATAATTTTAGTATTTATTAACCTAAGCATTTACTTAATTAAGCATTAATAATAATTTTAAAATTTTAATATTGATAATCGACCGAAGCGAAGCGGAGGTCCTCCATGTTCAAGAGTGTTGGAAAAGATGGAGTTGCCAACCATTTCTGCGTTCGACGATAATTTGATTAGTTTTCACTCGATCTTTTCGAAATTTTGATAGAACGTGTATTCCGAGGTGTAGACGAGCTGATTAGTTTTTGGCATGGATAACTTTTAATCTGACCGAGTTATTACTGAAATAAAAGCGCATATTTCAAAACAAAAATATCTTTTGTTTTGTGAATCGCGCACAATGCGCATTACGCCAACAGCTATGCGCACCACAATCATAGGGTCACTCTGGGTCCCTTTCTTTCAGATCTGAAGAGGCGCAGAGAGGCCCGTCTGTTTCAGTCCTGTTATGCTATAATGCGCTCTACGGTACTTGCTAGTATGAAGAAAAACAGCTCATTGAGACAAACATTAGTTTGCCATGCAGGTTCCGGAAAGATTGACGAATATCTGTGTTATGCTCAGTTTCAAATTGGTACGACTATCTTTTCTGACCCGGCACATGTCTCCAGTAAAAGCCCAACACAATTCGTGTGGCAGTTGAGGTTTTTTAAATAAGGTCACCCAAAGCTGAGTATTTGTCACCTTAACGTAAGACGTTAAAAAACAAATGAAAGTAAGCAAAACTAAATAAAAATTCGTTTGATTATTTTTCTCGTGAAAATTTCTCAATTCGGGTATATATGTACATGTATAACGATAGTGGGCTTTTGGCTTATGCCCAGACATAGCGCTCATAAACATTTTTTACAAAACACTGAAATATTAAACGTATTTGCGTATCCTTTCTTTTTCCCCACCAGTCAGTTCCTTGTGTCATATAATTTATTTTCTTTTTATTCAAGCCAGGGTGCTTGTGCAAATATAGGGCTGGTCGAAACTCGAATTTTTTGTATTTCAAATACAGCACACAAGCTCATTAGTATGTAACTACGCGTTTGATTAATGCCATTACAGTAGTTCATTACTGGCCGTTTGCTTCGGTATTTCATCGCAGCGAAGTGGAGGCCGATTACCTAGTATATTTTCTAGTATTAATTACTACGGTTGGACGGATTTCTGTACATCCTATGCCTCGTAGTGCAACTCTTCCGTACTGCAGGCACGAGCTGTTCAGGCCTAACGTACATACATCAACAACTCGTGCTTTACATACACAACCACGCAAGTTATCACATAAAACCCATAATTTACCAATACAACACAAGTAATACCACGCAATACACATAAAATATGTTATAATAGATCCGTCTAAATGGGTTATATTGTACGCTGATAACTTGGCAACCAAGCAGAGCTGCGCAGTGAAGTGCGCAACTTTGTTACATTGTTCCTAAATGCAGCAAAATTAAATTTTTAATTTGTGCTGTGTATAGCCATACAAAGAACAGTACTTGTACCTCTAATACTACCGTGTGTGGCGGTCCGATTAGCAGTGAAATTGCGTTGTGATTTCTCGGTCAGGCGACAAGCTGCGTATAGTTCATGACCTACTTTTGCACACAATTTAATGCTCTGTTCGATTCACGGCATATATTTTGCAACGGTGCTGCTTATAGATTTTTCCTGCCATGTTAAATAAAATTTTCTAGACGAAATTATTGGCGAATTTAAAATATAGATATTCACCTCATTATATCATTTCTGAGACCCTCATCAACAATTTTAAAGAATAAGTATAAAGAATAAGAAAGCTTGAGCTGCCTAGAATATGCTAGTTTTATTAGTACGTACATTGAGTCCTCTTTCTTTCGCAAAGACAGTGGTTCTTCGAATGTACACACAGAGGGGAGCCGGCACCGTTGATGCTCGCAAATAATTAAATGGCGGCATAATTTTATGGTGTATTTTGCTTTGCTACTAATAACTCCTCCAGATCATTTTGCATTTTGCAAGAGGCATTTTGCAAAAGATTCGTAGTTCTGAAACCTGCGCATTCAAACGACGTCAAGAATCTGTAGATCGGGCTTCTGTGGTAGGTGATGGTGATTATTTCTATGCCGCCCTTTTGACCAGTTCAACTATTAAAAAATTTCTAATTTTATTTCGCTCTGTAAAGGTTAAGGTGGAGAATTTTTGAGCGCATCTCTATCCAGTACCAGTTGGGCACAAATTTCGAAACATCAAGGACCGCCAATCAGCGCGCCGCACCCGGTAGTACAACTAATATTAATACAATAATAATACAACCTGTATTACAAGGAAATACCACTGTGGCAAATACAACACAACGGGGCATGTTAGACCCACGTATCCGACCAGGGGCGCGCATAGGGGTGGTGCAAGGCAGCAGTTGCACCCCCGTCTGGCAATGCTTTAGGTGGGTAAGAATCCGACAGCCACGACAGTGCCGACAAGGGGGTAGACATAGCTTACACAGGGTATACGAAGGTCAACACCACGACAGTGTCTGACAAGGGATATAGGTCCCGACAGACCACGACAGTGGCGACGTAGAGAAGTACACACCGCGACAGACTCCGTAAATGCCCACGTTAGAGGTACAATAGTTTATGCGCATAGGTGCATGGTGCACACAACAAATGCCCGCTATGGGGTGGCACATCGAAAGTGTTACCCACTTCGGAACCAAGTTTCTGGCCACTCGCCGGCGGAAGAGGCAGTTCAAAATCAGCTGATGCGTTAGAATGAGACAGCCCAGCGGCAGACTGCTGTCGGCAGTGTAAACAATTTCCTCGCGATGGCGCCGGCTATATGACATATCCATTCGCGTTTTGCCAACATTTTCAAAAAATAGTCCAGATAAACGTCACGCAGACAATTTGATATACAAACTGTGCGGGCCTTTTCATGACCTTCCACAACTGGTTACAATGGTTAGAGTCTCTGGAATGAGATATCAGCTCACTTCCAGCTGACACGTGCGACTGGCATCGCACGTGGATACCAATCTGCCTCAATTAACTACCAGAAGCTCGAATAATTCTCGAATGTATTCTATTCTGTACAATGTGAAGTACTATGCTGTGCTATCAAAATGGTCACACGTTGTAGTTAGCTGTCGGATCGCATCATATTGCAATTAAGGTATATACAGTATACGCCTGATTACCGGAACCCATTACCGGTCAGCATCATACAGCTGATGGTGCACAATTACCAACAGAGCACATGTAAAGGAAGTGTCTCGCTTGAGAAGGTAACGGAATGCGAGGAACATTCAAAGATAAAATCAACAGAAAGTACAGAGGACATTCCCATTGTTTCTAAAACACGTGAACATGGGATCGTCCACTTCTGTTGCTTGCTACTCCATCTCGGTGTTGCTACTGTGAATCGGACTTCGATTCTAACGGGGATTATTTGGAAATGCCGCTGTACCGGCTGAAAAGAATACCAAGTCTTCAAAGAGGCTTAAACGAAACCTGATGTTAGACGAAGGAAGCATGTGTTCGGGTGCCCTTCTACAGAATATAAGTGTATGATCTTCTGTTACTGTGCTATCGGTGCATGTTGATGATAAATTTGACGGTCATAACGCAGAAGAATGAGTAACCGCTACAATTAATACATATTGGCCAGCAAACGTAGTCACACGTATGCATGGTGCCGACTCGGCAACTGCAAGAGCAAACCACAGTAATTCCGGTAGTTACAGCTAGCAAAAAATAGCTTATCGGTAACATGCAGAAACTAATTACTACAATTGTGAAATCACCCACAGACTGTCAAAAATCCTGGCAGTCAGTAGTACAGATAACAAGCGAATTTAGAACGTAGTCATGGGCTGCGCGTGGTTCTGCACTCAGAAACAGGTCCTGATTTAAAGACTTACCGTATGAATTTTCTTTTTACTTTTTAAAAAATCTGCTACATAAGCGCTTGAGATCAGTTATTAAATAAGTCGAGAATATGGGATCCAGAATAGCCTGCGCTGTCCACAAACGATTCAAACTTTCTTCCAGGTCGGAGGGCACGGTAAAGTCCATAATGTCCATCAGTTGGTTTACTTCATGAGGTGTCCATGTGATAATGAGACTGCATGTTAAGGACGTTAGGATGAAAAATGTTCGCTTGTTTTGCTGAGTACTTTTTTCTCGGTGATGGTTAGGCGGATCGTTTACTTGTCCAGTCTCGCTAGCGAGCTGTAAAATGATATCTTAAATAGTACCGCGACACTTAGAAGCAGGATAACAAACATTATCCCATACGAAATTCCTCACCTTTCCTTGTACGACCGAAGTATTCCGTCTCATGGACGCCATGTCCTGCGTTCCCTCAGCATGTCTAACCTTCGCCAGGGTCCGAAGCTTGGCAACTATACATACGTACGAAACTGCAACAAAAACAATCGGTGCCAAGAAGAGAAAACTTTGAACAGCCATTGCCCAAGGCTTCTGGGCATCAGTGTTCAGTTCGCACTTTGACTCCTCCGCCGAATCCCGATAGAAGTGCGAATCCATGATAACCCCGGGCAGAATCCAAACGTGCACGTAAACAATAGCTCCGCAACACAACACCAGTGCTAATGTCAGCGAATGTTTTCGTCAATAACTGTAGGGAAAAACGACAGCCCACAATCGGTTAAGTGTAATTAGGACGTGGGCATGCATGGCCCAAGCGGTTACCGCGTACTTGCAGTAAATGTACAAGTCGCAAATGGCCCAGCTCAATACCCAACGGTCGCAAGACAATTCGTATAAAAGGTCAAGTGGGGTTTCTAATATGGCGAAAGAGAGGTTTGCTAAAAGTAGGTTTCCGATGTAGATTTTAAAGGATGGATTGATACTTTGATCAGGCCGAAAAAGGCTGATTAGACCAGAAAGGTTTATCATTATAATGCAGCACATAATGGATAAGTCGGCCCAGGCCATCGGTTCTTTCCAGTTGCCAAAGTGGTTGCATGATTCATCCAAAAGGCTGTCGTCGTCCGTATGGTTGTTGTCGGAAATATTCATTCCGGATGCTGTATATGTCGCGCTGTAGTTTGTGTAGGCCGCCATATTGTATAAATAAGCCACATCAAGACATCATAATTGTTCCGCACGGAAAGCGAGGACGTTGCTCGATCAGATTCTCGAAGTGCGTCAACTGATTTACTCCAATGCAGCGGTTCGCATTTAAACCTACCATAGACGGTGTGCATGGAGTTCATTACCACGATCAGCCGATCACTCGTGAAATCAAAGCAAGCAGAGCCGGTCACAGAAAATTATTCTCGTTTGGCGACAGGTGGCTTTTAACCACTACAACAGGGTGTTAGGTAGACGATCAATAAGATGTTCCCTTCTTGTAGCTGTCTAATCTCAGCATCTAATAACCCACAAGTCTGCCGCACCCGAGTCCTATAACTGTAGTCTGTTACTACCAATTACCAGATCAGAGCATGCCGAAGGCGGCCGGAAAAGACTAGGCGGACGCTGGCTGTCGGAAATTAGATGTTTACTTATGTTTCATATCTGTCTATGCTTACGTCACGGATTTATGTTTCATCTTCTTTTCGTTACACTTGCCATTTTAACGAACCACAGCTCAAAGTAGTACTACCTATAAGGATGGTTTTAAAGCATCGCAGCTTTACGACAGCGTGACTGATGGCATGCCAGAAGTTGCCCACCTGACAGTAACGATGAATTTTTAACAAAAATTTTCGACTGCGGTTTTATAGGTTTATCAAATTCGCCTTTAATGGGATCAATGTCGCCGTACCATAATATGGTTGTCTAAATCGCATGGGATAGTGCGTCTTCGAGCGTCTGGTCGTTAGGCTTTAGCTTTTATCCGCCCCGTTCCTTTTGTTAAAGTGGTAATGCCCCAGGAAGCCGCAGTTGGCATGTACGAAAAAGAGAGACAGTAGCAAAAAATTATTTAAATTAACATAGACCGATCACCTGAGCCTAGTCCAGTTAAGCAAATGCTGAAGCCGACTTTCCAGTGCAATGTTCTGTGTCCTGCGCGGTAATTTACTAAAAATAGGCAGCATGCGCAGAAAAAATACTCTGCACTTCCGGATCAGCCGGATGAAATGGTTCGCGGTTGAATTTCAGATTTGATATTAAGGTTAATGATCCGCTCTCAAGCTTTAATTATTGTCTAAGTCCGGTTGCACACATATCGATTTGGGAAGTCCTCAAGTTCTCTTGTGAATTTAGTACTTGAAAAGTGATACATAGTTAGAACAACATCGTTGGTCGGTCGTTTCCAAAACAAAACAAAAATTATAACAAATAAAGTTCATCTAAACGTTTCTCTCCATCCACGGTTCCGAGAACAGAAGCCGCATTTCTGCGTTGAATTTCCAGAGGGAGCCGGTGTCGTAGGTACTCATGAGATCGCCGTTCGCCCCTATTTTCCTTGCGACGGTTTGCTATTTCCTTAATCAGAAAAATAGCCGCTGGTCCTCACGTACCGAACGTTTCGTAGCCAAGCGGCTCGAGCAGGCACCGACCTTCCAGATTGGAGTGTAACCTGAGTCGGAGTTCTTTTCTGCTTGTTCGGCGGCCGAAGCAGGAGTCGTTGCATTAGTTTGGGGGATTGGCACACACTGTCGACACAGTTACAATGTTACATGATACATCCCACCCAAGACATAGGCCTCGCTTCCATGCGAAGGTACTGTAACCGTCAGGATGTTGTTCGGATGTATGTGATGTTCCCCTTGGCTCGGCGATCTTTAGTATGTTTCCTCTTCGGTGTTGTAGAGGTTAGCAGTTAATTTTTTGTTTTAGGTCTACAGAGCACAAGGGAATATCCCTTATCGAGGCCTATAGACGACAGAATACTGTTACACAAATAACTACAATGCATTTGCAGGATTATACGGCGCATATGCTAATTGTTAGATTATCGCGAGATCCATAACAATGAACGAACAATCAAATCAGCACACCCATTTCCTCACAAACACATTTGATGGCCAGTTGATTGTCTGAATGGTCTGAGTTGTTTTCGCGCAACGTTTTTCGCTGAAATGTAATGGGTAATTGTCGAATGTCACTTATGAATTTATCTCTACATATTTTTGTGCAGTCATTCCAAATTATGTACAGTAGTCAGCTTCACCATTATAAGATTATTATGAAAAGATTATTCTTGTGCATCTGCAGTCCTTCAAATACACGATAGACCAGTTTCCGGCAGTGTAATACTCAGTCGTGCTTTATCGCTCAGAAACATGATGATGAGAGCGAAAACGTAAGAACAATCGCAAATGTACACCATTGCCGGGGAGCGATTAGGAAGGTAATCAAGTACTGTCAACATGCGTGTGCACTGCAGTGGCTGCACAATACTTCACTCTGGTTTCGGTTTGTTTTATTAATTTTATTCTCTGTTTTCGATTTCGGTGTGAGTATTGTATTTGTACAGTTCTACTGTACTTGTTAAGATCTTGCTGGTGATTTTCCTTCTGTACTGATCAAGTGACATCGATAGGGTAGTTGTAGTTAGCATCGAATATAGTTAGCATGAGAAACAGCTTACACTTGTAGAAATTTATGAATCTTTCTCTTTACTTCTTTAAAAATCTGCTGCAAATACGCTTGAGATCAGTTATTAAATAAGTCGATAATAAGGGATCCAGAATAGCCTGCGCTGTCCACAAACGAGTCAAGCTTTCGGTTAGGTAGGAGGCTACCGAGAAGTCCACAACTGCCAACATTTGGTCGACTTGATGAGGTGTCTAAGTGATAATGAGACTGCATGTTAGCGACGTCAGGATGAAAAATGTTCGCCTGTTTTGCTGAGTACTCTTTTCTCGCTGACGGCTGTTCGGTGCGTTTGCTTGTTCAGCCTGGTTAGCGAGCTGTAAAATGTATTCTTATTATATAGTATCAGCGGCTAGTTTCGAAGCATGGTTCAGAAAATATGTACATACAAAAAACATTGCCTCATACGAGATTCGGGTGGACAGACTAGTAGGCCTCACCTTTCCTTGTATAACTGAAGAATTCCGTTTCATCGTGGATGCCATGTCATGTGTTACCTCGGCATGGCTCACCTTCGACTGGGACCGAAGCTTGGCAACAATAAATGTGTACGAAATCGCCACAAAAGCAATCGGTGTCAAGAATAGAAAACTTTGTACGGCCATTGCCCACGGCTTCTGGGCATCAGTGTTCATTTCGCACTTTAACTCCTCCGTCGAATCCCGGTAGAAATGTGAGTCCATGACAATCCCTGGCAGAGTCCAAACGTGCACGTAAAGAATAGCTCCGCAACACAAAACCAGTGCTGTTTTCAGAGAATGTTTACGTCGATAACTGTAGGGGAAAACGACAGCCCACAATCGGTTAAGCGTGATTAAGACGTGGGCGTGCATGGCCCAAGCAGTTATTGCGTACTTGCTGTAAATGAACAAGTCGCACATGGCCCAGCTTAATACCCAGCGGTCGCAGGACAGTTCATACAAAAGGTCAAGCGGGTTGTCTAATACGGCGAAAGATAAGTTGGCTAAAAGGAGGTTTCCAATGTAGATTTTAAAGGATGTATTAATACTTTGATCAGGCCGAAGAAGGCTGAGTAGACCTAAAAGGTTTATGATTATAATGCAGACCATAATGCATAAGTCGACCCAGGCCATCGGTTCTGTCCAGTTGCCAAAGTGGCTGCAGGATTCATCCAAGAAGCCGTCAGCGTCCGTGTGGTTTTTGTCGGAAATATTCATTCCGGAGGCTGTATACGTAGCACTATAGTTTGTGTCGGCCGCCATATTGTGTAAACAAGCCACGTCAAGAAATCAGGATAGTTGGGCTCGGAAGGCGAGTGCTTAGCTCGTTCCGCAGCGTGCATCAACTGACGTATCTCAATGCAGCGGTCGGCATGGCATAGAAAATGTTCTTTAAGTTCATTATCACGATCAGGCGTCGTGAAATCAGAGCGAGAGGAGCCGCAGGGAAAATTATTCCCGTTCCGGGACAGGTGGCTGTTAACCACTACAACACTAGATGTCAGGTAAATGATCAATGAGGCGTACCCTTTTTGCGCTTGTCTAGTCACAGCGAGTCCCAAGGGCTAAAATAGTGTGTAGTATTACACACTTTGTGTAGTATTAAAAGTGTAGTGTGTAGTATTACCCTGGCCAGTGTGCAACATTAAAAGCGTCGAAATCCGTCGAGAAATATTTAGAGGGGTCTTTTCGTAGCTGACGTTAACAAGTGCAGCAGTTTGACATATAAAACGACCTGTCCAGGTTGTTTTCTGACGTCGCTTCGACCGATCTCTGTGCGAATCTGGCTAAAAATCAGACCTTATAATTCGAAAATGTTCGTCACCTTCGCGCTTCGCGCGAGCAGCTGCATTTTCAACCTAAAAAGCGTGGAGGTCGGTTCAGGCACAAGATCTGTTCTGAGATAAAGAGGTTTAATAACTCTTTTTTGATTTGCCTTGGAAGAAAACCAGCAGTTTTGTACGAAAAGATGCCTGTTCCGGGTCACTTCCGGCGACTTTTGTACGAATCTGGCTGAAGATTAGGCGCCCTGACTCGAAAATGCGCTTTACCGTCGCGCTTCGCGCGACTGGAATCAATGGACATTACATAAAACCAGGTTCACCTGTTATGACGTTATCCTAACTTTAGGCGAAATGAGAACAATCGCGCACCGACAAACGTTTCCCTGAGCTGCATTGTGATTTCATCGATGGTTTGGTCAGATTGTGGTGTCAGCCGGGGTGACGTTTTTCTACCGACCGTCCCAGGGGGGCCACCCCGTGGGGCGGCCGGGGGGGTGTGTAGTATTAAAATCCTGCTATTTTAGCCCCTGAGTCAGCGACTAATAATCCACAAGCCTTCCACACCGCCGCACCGTGTCCAACTATTACTTCCAATTAGCACATCCGAGAACAGCAACGGCGACCGTAAAAGACTGGCAGAACCTTGCCGGCCGAAAATTAGATGCTTTAACGTATGTTTCATATCTAACTGTGGTCATATCACGGATTTATTTTTGTAATTTTCGACACGCTTGCCATTTATCAAATCAACTCAACACTGTTCAACGCAGTACTATGGTTTCAAAGCATCATAACTTTACGGCAGAGTGACTGATGGCATGCCAGCGGTTACCGCTAGTGTCCGCCTGGCAGTGACGATGAATTTTCAGTTATGGCAGTATAATTTTCGACTACAAGCTTATAGTTTTATCAAATTTGATAGACGGGTAACGGGTTCGATGTCGCCGTACCACATCAATGCGCATGCAATAATTCTGCTTCGAACGCCTGGTCGTTTGTTTTTACAGCACTTTCGCAGATCTGCACAGTCTGTACCTTACAGCGGTAAGGTTGCCCCATTAATGACCGCCACATTTGGCAATTAGGAAGAAGAAGGACAGGAACAGGAAGTTATTAAATGGCGACCGATCACCTGCGCCAATTAACACTAAGCAAAAATGCGGAAGCCGGGCAAAAAGTGCGGAAGTCACTCACTGTGACTTCCGGGAAGTGTACTGTTCTGTGTCCTGCGCAATTAATTTACTAAGAATAGTTTGCACATGCAGAAAAATACTTGCACTTCCGCACCAGCCGGATGGAATAATTCGCGGTCAAGTTTCGGATTTAGCACTGATAGCATCAAGGTTAATGGTCTTTGTTGTCATATTTTTCGCAAAGGTAAGTTTACCACGCTCGTAATAAATATATTCCGCAATGCATTACCGCTGTTCTAAAATTAAAATATCGTAGATATGCTCATAGACATACGCTGTTGGAAGAGGTGAAAGAGATCAAAAACGTGCGCCGGGGGCATTTGTACTTTAACTGCAAGTTCTTCCAGCGATAAGATTAAATGGTAGCATATTGCGCTGTTATCTACCGTCCACTACGTGCTTGTGTGTCATGAAGGAATGGCTTCGTTCTTAGTTTGCAGTAAAATCCCGTAAGCACTAAAGACATTCTTGCCGGTTTTGTTCCCCAAAGGTCAGCTCTACGAGCGAGATAATCTACTGCGTGCAGTTAATCAGCTACGTCGCGCGGGTTCTCACGTGCATAACGAGTCAGCTTCTTGCCGCTGTTTACTTCCATTCTGAACTGGACCCGAATTACGTGAACTCCATGTATTGTGCTAACCCGAAACATGAGACTCGAAACTACTGCAACATGATGCTGCAGCTAAATTTGCGAGATCGCCTTCAGTTGAGCAAGAACTAATTAGGCTGTGGCAGAAAAAAAGCCAACTCGCAACAATGTGATACTGTCATCAGTGACTTGGAAAATAGAGGCTAATTAACAGACTGAGAGAAATCCAGTTTTGTTTGCAGCTGCGGCAAAACGCACTATCGGTCAACATCTTCATGATCACTCTGCCGGAGTGTAATGTGTCGGTCGAAATCTGGTCCGAAGGCCTGGAGGACCGACTGAACCGCGGGCTACATGTTATCGGACAGATCACAATGGAGATTGCACCGGATAACATGCAGCAGGTCCGTGCGGACCTGCCTGGCGAACAGAATTCTGTCAGTGTATGTTGCGGCTCAAAATTAATGAGAATACTCCTGCTTAGCCGTTTGTACGCGCTTTCTCGTTTGTTGTTGCTAAGACTGTCCATTTACTTCCTAAATACGAAAACCGACGAAAGAAGCAAGAAAAAACAAACGTTTTATACACTATATCCGCGCAGCGTATCCTTTTTTATCCACGCTTCATCGCTCCAGACGATTGCACCAAGGGCACTGCGGAAACAACCAATGGAATTGTAGGCCTCTCTGGGCAAGGACGAGTTCATTCTACAGGGATATCAGAGATGGAAGGGTTACGGCGCGCATGCTCACTTGTGTCCCATATGCATGATGGTCAGACAAGTAATTATTCCCTGGATTTGGACGCTTTGTTGATTGGAGAGTCGGGTTGACACCTTGTCAGACTAATTTTCAGGTCATTCATTGAAAGGGTCATATTGTTTTGGAAGACACTCCGTACACTACCAACACTACCATTTTCACTCGGTACACTACCTATTGCAGTTCCTTTCACTCGGTACACTACGTTTTACTTCGCTACCTTTCCCTGCGTACACTACATTTCCCACTTCCTTTCGTTCAGTGCACTACCTTTTATTTTTGATTTTTTTGACTTCTGTTTTTTATACACATAAGTGTCACCATGACGACCTTTTCAACGACCTGATGTCAAGTCCAGTTAGAACCGTAATGTTAACAAAAATTTCGAAACATAACTGTGATATATAGCATAACACTTTGGAATATTCTGCAATATCGGAAGCCTGGAATATTTTGCTGGAATAACGAATTAACATGTCTCAATCGGAATCTTGCTCCGAGTCGGATAACGAAAGTGTCGATTCTCAACCTCACACTGCAGTATTCAAATCAGCAGTCAAGAGCAGTCGTGAAACTCAGTATACCAGTTACCGAGATTGTCATTTCTTAATGAACAAAATATGTGATAATAAAAAGTAAAAAAATGAGCGGAAGTGCACGGAGTGAAAGGTAGTGTCCAAATAGGTAGGGAACGGAACGAAAGGAAGTGCCGGAAATGTAGTGTACGGAGTGAAAAGTAGCGTTAAAGGTAGTGCACGGAATGAAAGGTAGCGAAAAGGTAGTGTACGGAGTGTCTTCCTATTGTTTTTGGCAAGTAACAAGTTCGGTAATTTCAAAGCAACTTGTTACGCTTGTTTACGGAGTAACATCACAGACTTCGCAATCAAACCGTACACACGAAAAAATTAACGTATATTAAAATTTGGCAAAAACCAAAATGCAGCATTAAGATTCGAGGCATATTTATACGATTAAAACCCTACAATCCCTACCATTGCATAGTCGACCGATTTTCATGGGTGGAAGCGTGTGTCACGGTGTGTGTGTCGAGTGGAAGCCTGAAAGATTCAACAAATCAGCAAATCGAACCGTATCGTTCCTAAATTTAGGAATGATACTCGTACATACATCACAAACGCATAACTCTGAAAAACATGTAACATGTACCATGCTGCAGTTATACCACAGTCCACAGATGCACTCGGTATGACTACGACACATGGGAAACTGCCTATTTCATCCTGAGAATACAGGTCATACTCAACCATTGTAACTTACACTCCGACGTTTGTTCTAGGTGTGTAGCTTATATCAACAGTATGCTGCCACAGGCTAACGTTTCCTATTAACAATAATTTTTACTTGCGCAAAGGCTTCTAAAATCCTCGCTGTGTCGTGTATACAAGGCCGCATGGGAGAACAGGCCACGAATTAACGTTGTCGTAGTAGAAACGTTCTTCATGGGAAAGCGAGCGTACAGTAAATCATGATGAATAACATACTATGGTATTCACAAGTAACGGAACTGGCGCCGGAAATCTCTTCAAACACAATTCGAGAACGATAAATGCCCTAAATAAAAGCAGATAAATGTAGTCTTTTTTTATTAATTTTACGACTAATAACTGCTTTGTAAACTGTTATAGCAGTCGGAAACGACGCTCTTCTATGGGCTATAGCCTACGGGCTAATTTACTTCCGATTGACGCTTTGTTACGTACGGTCACTACGGTGCGTACGTAAGGAAATGTTACGAGTCGTGTGTGACCGTACTGGCCGCGACGTCGTGAAAAAGCAGACTCACAAGTCACAAAGTTACATCATCGATATCTGTGATGATTCATCAGTTCATAAACTCTGTCTCAAGTTTTCATTGAGGTCCTTTACCGTCGATAGCGACTCGTAGTGATTCGTGGCTGGTCGCCTAATCCCTCTTGAGTTTTTTGGTGAAATTCTTTACTCGCGCATCGACTGTTATTGAAAATGGAGGTTCCAGCAGATGAAGCGGGAAGCGGGCAACCTGCTCCTCGTTCGTTCGCAGCTGGAGATGTGGTTCTTTCCTGCGAGCCATGGGTCTGGTCGTTCGCATACCAGTATCGTGACCAGATGTGCGCGTACTGTTTTAAACTGTCACCAGATAAGCTGAAGCTGTGCTCCCATTGCCGACTCCATTATTACTGCGGTACCGAATGTCAGGTAAGAACAGACTGGAAACTGAGAGTATGAATAGTCGCAGTAAAGTCTCGTCTAGCTCGTCGCTGGGACCAGCCTGAAAATAATGAATTGATCGTACACAGACTGCCGATTGGAAAAAGGAACACAAGCGCGAGTGTGCAAACGCTAATATCCGCAAACTGAACCCGAACGTTAAGCAGGATTACAGCGGCACTTTTAACTTCTGTACAGCGGAGATTCTTGTGGCCAAGGTCGTCCACAAGATCAAGGCAAGTGCCATTAATATTGTCAACATCTGGTGAAACTCTGGAAATGAATAACTAATTAAACCATCGTGATGCTGGCATTTCGTCGTTCAGACTTCAGAGCGGTAGGAAGGAACAGTTGGCTGGGCTCAACGGAAAACTGACTGCGCGAGACGTCCTGGAAATGCTGCCATACGATCCATGTTACGAAAAAACGTACAGTACTCGTACCGATTCTAGATAATTGTTATTTAACAGAAAATGGAAAAGGGTGGTAATTTATTGCTGAAATCTATTTATCGTGCAGCTTCATTTTATTGGTATGCAAATTTATAAGTTATTATCTCGTACATCGCTGTACTGTATACTTACCCAAAATACGAAATTTGTAATGTACTGCACGAAAAATTACTCATATCTAGAAGTATACCAATTTTAGTCTTTTTCGGCCTGATTATCATAACATACCTTGATAGTTTACCCAGTTGTATTTGTCGATTATTATTTTCTTGCTCTGTTTGCTTTTTTCCATATTTGCGTTGCTGTAAAACTCAGTTTCATCACAGCAGCGTAACGAACAAAGTGAACAGTATTTTGCTTGCAAATACTGTAACGTTTCTAATTAACTGAAAAGTGACCGCACTGCAAACTATATTGTACGTATTAACGTATATATGTTTCGAATTCCAAAGGTATAACCAGTCTGACCACCATCTTCACGCACTCATCTGGCCAACAGCGATTCTGGGAAACATTCCAGCAGGCTTTGACCAGCTGGCGCGAAAGGTATACTACAACGCCTTTCCGATCCTGGACCAAGTACGCAAAGAGGAGTTGTTTGGCGCGGGACTCTTTCCGCAGGCGCTGCATCGGTTGATGACTCCAGTGTGCTGGGACATCAACGTCACTATGGATCTGCAACGACGGACGCTGTTTGTGCACGCTACGAAAGACATCCTCACCTATGCTGGACTAAAGGACGTAAGTGGAATTACAGTTTGTTCCCAGTTCTCCGCATACTTGGAAAAGAGAATAAAAGACTAGCATGAACCCGGCTTTATTTACAGCTGCGGCAAAACGAACTACTGGCTACCATCTTCAGGGCCACTCTGCAGGAGCGTAAAGCGTCGGCCAAAATCTGGTACTCCAGTCCATGTACCTGCAATAAATGCACTCCAGAATACGTAGATCATCTCCGATATACAATGTCCGTTCTTGTTCTGCCGTGCAAGTGACGTTTTTCGTTTAGGATGCCGAGATCAACCGACTGAAATGTCTGACCACCGGATGCACTGAGCGCATCCCCAGCGACCACCGTGCCCTCCAGCCGTGCTCGCAATGTGGTGCAATCAATGAGCAGCGGTTGCATCAGCTGAAGGTTCTAATGAACAGAAATATTGCGACCGATATGGTCGTCAAGGACCCTGTCACGCGGGGAAAAGTGAAGCACGGATTGTTGCTGGAGCTGGACCAGGCGAGTATTGTCCACCAGGACGCTCATTTCCGTTACGTCCTTGGAAGCCTTGTGTGGCCTTTTCTGATCAGTGAGAAGCGCTATAAAGAGGCGCGGAATTTGTGTCCTGGAATGGTCGCCTGTGTGCGGTGAGTGGAGTGGTTTTATATGAAAATTTTTAAGCTTGCTTATGCTGCGCTCAGTAAACCTGCATGGTTGACCAAAGCTTAATCGCGCTACATGAATAGAGACGTAATTACAATGTATAGTTATACTGTAATATAGACTTTTCCCAGTGCCCCGCTTTTATCGGGCTTGAGAAGTTTCCAAGTGTTTATCTTTCCGATATGTTAAAACGATATATCGGGTGACTACAGATATTTCCGCAAACTCGTTGAATGCATCACCAAACCGAATCGTATAATATTTATTGCGTCTGCTTTCTTTGCAGCGCCATCTATCCCAGGTATCATCTTGGTCGTGCCGGTGTGCTCCGTATGGCCGGCGAAACACCTTGCCGGTGGACAATGCAAGTCGGCGTGGAGGAAATGCGTTCAAAGTGGAAGGATATCCTGGACTCTAAAGTCCTGGACTGGTTGTGGGAAGCGCGGGAAATTTATCGCCTCCTGGCCGGACCGGATAACCAGTGGGAGGACGGACTGACCCGCTATTTACATGCTATAGGGCAGATCACAATGATGGTTACTCCGGACCACGTGCAGCAGGTCCGTGCGGATCTCTTGGCCTTACAGAATTCCACCAGTTTGCGCGGCAATTCAAATGACGATGTCCATTGGTAAACATTTGTACGCCGCTTCCTCGTTTGTTGTTGTTAATGGAGATTGACCACTGACTTTGTAAATATCGGATCCCCTTTTGAAGTTTGAGTCGCTGGAGCGTATAAGCACTAAGCAGAAGTATGGCTTGTTAATATCTCATCATGAATGTGTGCCGATTCTCGTACAGTTATTCCAGACTAAAAAAATGTTATTAAATATAAAGGTGAGAATTAATAATGTGAGCTGTTCGGGCGGAAAATACACGGCTGGCGGTTATGGCCCAGGGTTAACAAGTGCTATGTACGTACACTGCGAAAGCCGTGATCAGTTACGGCGCATGTCAGCCTGTGCCCCACTGATTGTCTGGAAAGTAATTTTCCCTGGGTTTGGACGCTTTACCAAATGGAAAAGCGGGTTATCAACTTGTTATTACAATATCAACTTACAGGTCATTAGAAAAGATCTTGTTGTTGTTGGCACGTGACAATTCCGTTAATTTCAATAACTTGTGATGTTGCGGTTCGCAATTATCGCTTTCGCAATAATATAAGACACATAAATAATGAAAAATATAGTAGTAAACAGGAAAATCCAGCATTCTGATGACTCGGCGAACGAATTCAGTGCAACAGGTCAATGAACTAGACACCCGATCAGTAAGGACTGATTGTCTAGAATCTCTAGATCTGTCGCAGAGGGAGTCTGCGGAAGTACACTCGCCAGAGACATTGGTACAGATTCAGGCAGAGAGATCACATCATCACATCACATCATCAGTTTGAGCTTGCTACTGACTACAGTACGGTAGGGCAGAAGGCTACATTGTGCTCTAAGCAGCTGCCTGTTGAGGTTCTGAATCGTCCACACGTTGACTGTTGCTATTCGTTGTTTCGTACTTAACCGGATTCCTGTTGACTTTTTGAGTATAATCTTGACTGCTACTGGAAATGGAGATTCCAGCGGCAGCAGATGAAGCGGACAGTGGACAAGGTGCTCCTCGATCATTCGCAGCTGGAGATCTGGTTCTTTCCTGCGAGCCGTGGGTCTGCTCGTTTAAGTACCATTACTACCAGCGGATGTGCGCGTACTGTTTCAAGGAACCAGAGGATAAAATGACGCTGAAGATGTGCTCCGGTTGCGCGCTTCATCGTTACTGTGGTACCGAATGTCAGGTGAGAATAGCTATAACCCATACCACGTAAAAGTCCCATTCAGTTACAATTTGTAAATCAGTTAACATGTACAGAATGTGGACTGGAAGAAAGATCACAAGCACGAATGTAAAATGTTTAAAGAGATGGGGATCCTTATCCGCCGTTTCCGGGAAGCGAACCCAAATGTTGACAAGGTTTATTGCGGAGAATTTGGCTTTTGCGCAGCGGAGATTCTTATGGCCAAGATTGTCAACAAGATCAAGGCAAGTATCGTACCCATTGTCGGAAGCGGAGAAGTTTTCTGTACAATTCCAACCCGGCCCTTGTTTCCTTGTTCAGAGCGACGAAAGGGGACAGCTGTTGGGTTTAAATGGAGAACCAACTGCAAAGGGCGTGTTGGAGACGCTTCCATACAATCAGGATTATGGAGAAAGGTACAGTGTTAAATTAAACCAGCAGATATTAATTCAAATAAAATGCGGGAAAAGTTCCACCGAGTTGGAGCATAAACTGTTTATTGGGATTTATTTAAACTTATCCATCACCAATATTATGTTGCAACTTGCAACAACTACCCACTGTACAGTATGCATGTATTTTCAATTGCCACAGATTTGCACGTTTCGATCGTACTGCTGTTCACACACACATCTGGCCAACAAAGACACTGGGCCGCTTTCCAGTGGACTATTACCAGCAAGCTCGATTGGTGTGCTACAACGCTTTTAAAATGCGGGATCAATAGACAACGAGACCGTGATGGGGGCGGGTCTCTTCCCGCGGGCGCTGCAACGGCAGTTGACTCCGGTGTGCTGGGGCATTAACGTCACTATGCATATGCAAGGACGGACGCTGGTTGTGCATGCTACGGAGGACATTGCAGATTACACTGGCCTGAAGGATGTAAGTCGCATTCCTTGCATTTTCATACCGGCTTCTTCTGAAGCAAATAACATTAATGAATAACACAATAGCAGACTATGAACAGAAATCGGTTTATATTTGCAGCTACGGCAGAATGAACTATCCGTCAACCTGTTCACCTGCACATTGGTGGAGCGTCAGAACTGGATCCCGATCTGGTACTTCGGTCCATGTACTTGCAATAAGTGCACCCCAGAATACGTAAATCACCCTACGGACAAATGTTCGTTCTTCTGTTGTTCGTAAAAAACAGCTCGCAATCTAGGATGCCGAAATCAACCCGCTGAAATGCCTGACCACCGGATGTCTGGAGCGTATTCCGAGCGATCACCGTGCCCTGCAACCGTGCTCCCAGTGCGGTGCTATCAATGACCAGCGGCTACGGCAACTAAAGGCTTTCATGGAGAGAAACAGGGCGCTTGAGCATGCTGTCACGGGCGTTTTTGCGCGTGCAAAACTGCAGGATAGTTTGTTACTGGAGCTGGACAAGGCGAATATTCTTCACCTGGACGCTCATTTCCGTTACGTTCTTGGAAATGAGGTAGTGCGCTTTCTGATTGAGGAGAAACGATATGAGGAGGCATGGAATCTGTGCCCTGGATTGGTCGCCTGTGTCCGGTGAGTTAACCGCATTCCGGCTCGTTCGATGTAGACAAGGCGTATGCTGTGAGACGATCTTTGTAATCCATTGAATTTTGTTTCTTGCGGAGAAATTACGCATTGGTAGTTTTAGCATTTCCTGACCGACGTCCATGTTACCGTGATAACCAAATTATCGATTATTATAACTGGCGATTAAGGATCGGTTGTGTATTGAATGAACTTGTTATCTCTATGGAAATTTGTATGTGTTTGAGCGGTAAATGGTTAACTGTAGCAGTACAGCGACATAATTATAGTGGTAAACCACTTCCATATGATACATACGCGTACGAATAAGCGTATTTACCATGACCAAACGCACTAAGGACAATGCCTGCTGGCTTTATCAAGCCTGTTGTGTGCACTAAATTATTAGGGATACGTACCCTATGCCATGATTCAGTGTGGACTGGTTCGTTTTTTTCAGCTCCATTTATCCCAAGTATCATCTGGGTCGTGCCAATTTTCTGCGCAAGGCCGGCGAAATACCTTATCTGTGGTGCTTTCAATACGGCAAGGAGGCAGTTCGTTCACAGTGGAGAGATATTATCGAAGCCAAAGTTTTGGACTGGTTGTGGGAAGCGCGGGAAATCTACCGCAAATTAAAGGGTCCGGATAATCACTGGGAGCGCCTTCTGACTGCCGCTCTACAGCTAACAGGGCAGATCACAATGGAGATGACTCAGTGTGAAATGTACCAGGGTGAGGTGGACTTATCGCGTCTCCAAGAATTCTGCCACACTGTTAAGGTATTCGTGCGGCGCGAGTAAATAATGCGAATGCTAATTGGTCTTGGTGATCTTTAGTAAGTTTCGTCTTCGCTTTTGTTCAGGTCAGCAATAATGATTTGCCGACTGTTCTGATTTGCTTTTGGATTTTGTTTCGCTAAAATGTAATGAGTGCGAGTCAAATGAGGATGTTCATGGGTAACCATTTGTACGCGGTTTCTCGTTTGTTGTTGTTAAGGGAGATTGACGATTGACCGATAATAACGGTTCTCTTGAACTCGAGCGGTATTCCAGTTAGTGAAGCGTACAATTACGGTTCTATCAAACCTAAAAATCAATAAACTTAACAAACCATCCGCTCCATAACATAATTTCTGACGTGTACTAACGAACTAAAAACGGCAGTAACAAATTCGGTGCCCACGAAAAACGGCACTCAAGAAAATTCTCTAACTAAACGTTGGTGACTTCTTACAATTGTTACTAACAATTGTAAGAAGTCAGCAACGTTTTGTTACAGAATTTTCGTGATCAGAATAGACCATGGTCCGGACAGTGTACCGTATGCGGACATGAAGATACAAACAGGCTTCTCGCTTCGATGTCATCGCATCGTGGCAGCAACAAACATCCTTTTTATTTTACAATAATTGGGTAGGATAACGTGCAAACTTTTGCGCCCCATGGCCTGTTACGCCTCCACGTTACCAGCAGCAGCGGAGAGTGATTACATAGTACACAATGTTATGGTTGGCATGGTGAAATTACAGACTTTGCAATAAAGAAAAGAAAAGAAAAAAAATAGAAAAAATACACACAGAGAACAGAAAAGAAAAAATATTTATAAAAAGAAAAATCCGGCAGTCTGATGATTGTGCGAAAGAATTAGGTGCAACGGGCTGATGAATTGGGCAACCGGTGAGTCAGTATTACGCCTAGCGCAGAGCAACTGCAAGACTGCAAAAGCATACTCGTGCCGGATACAGTCGTGCAGATTCACAGACAGACAGCAATTCACCAGTCCACAACGTCAGTTGAAGCGTGCTGACTTCAGATTGGAGAACATAAGGATTGTGGGTTCCTAACCAGCTGCCTATCAAGTTTTTGAATAACATCTTCATCCACGCGTTGATTGTTACTCGTGTTTCGAATCCAACCTGCTCACTATTGAGTTTTTAAGTACAATCTTTGCTAGTACTGAAAATGGAGATTTCAGCAGATGAAACGAGCAGTGGGCAAGGTGCTCTTCGATCTTTCGCAGCTGGTCATGTGGTTCTCTCATGCGAGCCGTGGGTCTACTCGCTTAAATACCCCTACTACCAGCAGATGTGCGCGTACTGTTTCAAGGAACCACAGTTACCAGACGATAACTCAAAGCTGAAGATGTGCTCCGGTTGCGCGCTTCATCGTTACTGTGGTACCGAATGTCAGGTGAGACTATAAGAGTACGAGTAGTTATAATATGTACGTGAATCTCCCGTTCTATAAAGTTATATAACAATTAACATATGCAGACTGCTGACTGGAAGACAGACCACAAGCGCGAGTGTAAAATGCTCAAAGAGATGGGTCTCCATATCCGCCGTATCCGGGACACAAACCCAAATATTGACAAGAATTTTCGCGGTGAATTTGGCTTCTGCGCAGCGGAGATTCTTATGGCCAAGATTGTCAATAAGATCAAGGCAAGTGTCGGAAGTGTAGAAGTTTTGAAAATGCAGAACGATTATTCAATTCGGCCTTTTTTGTTGTTCAGAGCGGCAAAACGGAACAGATAGGTCTAACAGGAAAATCTACTGCACGGGACGTCTTGGGAATTCTGCCTTACAATCCGGGTTATGACATAGTCTACGGTATTAAATCATTAATCATACCAGCAAGTATTAATAAAATATAAAAGAGAGGAAAGTCACACGGTCCGGCGCAGTGGCACTCCCGTAATATTATGACACATGCTGGATATTTATAACTATGTCCGGTTCAGTACGGATATCTGCCGTCGCTGGGAGGCAAGACAGTACCTTCCTCGGAGTTCTTATTGTCATGATTCTAGAGTACGGTATATTTTAGAAGTACGCGGAAGTTTCGTATTTTCATCAATAATTTTCGTTTTGTCTGCCTGAATCAGCTTGATGATCAAGCAAGATCATAGTCACCGGAAAGATTTTGTTTTGTCTCATATTCATGATCATAATCATAGCAAACATTTTGTTGCAGCAGCTAACTGTTGCATTTCAAATCCCAAAGGTCGTCATTTTGTGATCATACCCTCCACGCGCTCATCTGGCCGACAGCCACGCCGGGTAGCATTCCACCGGACTTCTACCAGCTGGCTCGAGCGGTGAGCTACAACGCTTTTCACATGCGGGATCAAGCGGGACGAGATACCGTGATAGGCGCGGGAATCTTCCCGCGGGCGCTGCATCGGCAAATGACTCCGGTGTGCTGGGGTATCAATGTCACCATGCATATGCACCGGCGGACTGTGGTTGTTCATGCTACGGAGAACATTGCAGATTATACTGGCTTGAAAGATGTAAGTCGCATCCATTTCGCCTTCTGACTTTTCTCATCCCGGCTCCTATCAAAACATAACATTCATAAAAGACGCAAATACTTCTGACTTGAGCGACCCGCGACATAGTCTAACTACGACAGAAATCTGTGTGTATGTTTTGCAGTTACGACAAAATGAATTGCCCATGAACCTGTTCGCCAGCAGCTTGATGGAGCGTCAGTTACTGATTGAGATGTTTTGCTTCAGTCCATGTACCTGCACTAAATGCAGGCCAGAATACGTAAATCATCCTACAGCTAAATTTTCATTCCGTTTTTCCGTGGTTCGTAAATAGCGGCTTACAATTTAGGATGCCGAAATCAACCCGTTGAAATGTCTGACCACCGGATGTATGGAGCGTATTCCGAGCGATGACCGTGCCCTGCAACCGTGCTCCCAGTGCGGTTCTATCAATGACCAACGGCTACGGCAACTCAAGGCTTTCATGAAGAGAAATAGGGAGCTTGAGGCTGAGAACACTGACAATGGAGTTCTGGCGCTTGCAAAACTTCAGGTTGGTTTGTTGCTGGAGCTGGACCAGGCGAATATTCTCCACCTGGACGCTCACTTCCGCTACGTTCTTGGAAATGAGGTAGTGCGCTTTCTGAATGAGGAGAAGCGGTATGAGGAGGCATGGAATTTGTGCCCTGGATTGGTCGCTTGTGTGCGGTGAGTCAGCCAGATTCCGGCTCGTTCGATGTAGACAGATGGTATGCGGCGAGTCAATCGTCATAATTCCCCCAGTACTGTTTCTTTTTCTTGTGATAGTGACTAGTTTTGGCGCGGCTTTAGCCTTACGGTGAGAACCGAATCAATCATCGGGAGCTTGTTTTTGAATGGATTTTGTAATAACTAATTATACCTAATTTGATAACATCGTGTTGTTAAGAACAACAAATCATTAAAATGTCAACGTGAAACAGTACGCGTACGTATTAACCGCGATATCTTTTGACTTTATCAAGTCCGTTGAGTGAAAGCATAGAATGTCCAAGTTAGACAGACAAGGGGCACAATTCCGTATTTTATTGTTTTTTGTTCTTTTTCAGCACCATTTATCCTCTGTATCATCTGGGTCCTGCCAACTTTCTGCGTATGACCGGCGAAATACCCTATCTATGGTGCTTTCGGTCCGGCAAGGAGGCAGTTCGCTCAAAGTGGAAGG
>JAQGAU010000207.1:0-34587 GCA_034698045.1 Paramacrobiotus richtersi
TTCAAAAGGATTGTATGGGTTCTGTCTCTAGTTTTCACCTATGCAATGGCACTCTTTCGCGCAAAACCTCCCAAATGTCCGGAGTCTAGCCATAAGCAGAGGCGAAAGTCGAAACCGCAACAGCCGCGCACCTGTATGCTCTGCATCAGCCTTCACTATCATTTATAACAGCCAGAACATCAGTAAACAGGTCCAAACATTCGTTTGGCGCGCAACGTCCGACTCTTAACTGCGCAATGAGGGCGAAGAATTTAGACATATTTCCGTTTCAAGTAGCTCAGTATTTTACCCAGACTTCTTGGAATGTTTATCACAAATGCACATACTGATTAATATGATTCTTTTGAACCATTATCACCCCGGAGGTGAGTCTCCAAAATTTAAATGAATTTCGAAAATTTTAAAATTTACTTTAAAATTTCGAAAGTTGACTCCGGGCTGAAAATTTGAGGTCCACTATTATCTGCAGGAACTTTTGCTACAAGGCGGAATTAGTCAGCCTCTCAAGTTCAGGCCTTCATGGCAATCTTCGCAGATCGGGTTCAGCGCACATGTTCGGTAAACGTCGATCGATCAGCAGTCTGCTTTTCTTTATTAGTCGTTTTTGACCATTCGTTTCGAAAGTGTTCATGCCTTTCCAGCCGAACTTCGACATAAACTGAGATCATCGCGGTCGTCGCTGTGGTTTCCAAATTATTTAAATCCATTAACCGTACTGATTGCTTTTAGACTGGATTTATGCTTCTTTCATTTACTGATAGTGACGAATTCCTTTGCCGAAATTCGGTGCATTTGTGCAACTGAACTGAACTGAACGCATTACTGTGCTCGCATACGGCTCGCAGAAGCGCAATTAAAAAACCCTGCTCAGCCGTGATGTAAACGAACAGCGGTGTGACTGATGAAATACAGAGACATGGTACAGGGCGCAACGTAATACCCATTATACGTTTATTGCGCTGCTGACCAGTTAACAGGCTCGTGTGGAGATAACAAACACATCGATTTCGCGTATATGATGAAACTGATTGATAAACGTAACTTTTTCCGAATCATCAACACTTTGTACATCAGCAGATAAAAAGGGTGCAAATTATTCAGTACGATGATAGACGCTTCCTTACACAGTAACGGCCGTTCACCGTCGTTGTGCCTGTAATTCGTCGCTACGAACCACGACAGTCCAAAACTTAATAACTGGTATTTTACCTTCGATCAAGGCTGTAGTGTAAAATAAGAAACAGTTTTCGCTAAAGCTGGATGTGATTTGGTGATGAGTCACTGATGTCAATGTCATTATAATGCAGGTAGCCACTTCAATCAGACATTCGAAAGGATCTTCCAAATGATCGGAAATCTGACAGGTAAAATGATCCAGTAGCCTGCTTCTTTAAGAAAAAAGCGCAGAAATAACAACTGCTTCACGTTTTGTTTCCTGTAGTGCACGGTAGTAGGCACATTGCAAAATTGTCATACGTACATGTTGCAGAAATTGGAAATATTATTCTGCTGACCAGTTAACCGACTCACATGGAGAAAACATATAAACATTTAATACGCTGAATTGCAGACATGATAGTGCAGAGCAGAAGTTTTGCCCTTGAAGCCAAAAGAATTACGACATGGCTTATGCGGGATGCTGACACCTTGTGGTCGCTTAATCACACAGTAATTGCTTTTACTGTACAAAGCACGCTGGACGGAGTCTCGGCAGAGTTGACCGCAACCACAAATTCATTTGGCGAAATGTCGCTATTCCTGCCAAAGAGAAATGGTCTCCAGTTGGCGGTTACCTTCGAAGTGGCCGGATACTACCCGATTACTCTACGAAATGTCCAGCTCGATGTAAACTCAGATGCGATTACCACGTTCATGGAGCCTTTACTGTTCATTCCCAGGCGCTTTACCGGATCTGGAACAGCTACGGGAACGCTTTGGGACTTCTCAAATCACGCAAAACTGCCAGGCGTAAAATTAGATTTCCGGGCCGACATGAACAGCCACGCAGGGACTATGGTAGAAAGTATTACGACGTCGGCAGAGTGCACTTGGAGCGTCACCCTTCCTGCTGGGCATTACACGGTGACAGCATCCAAGAGCGGGTACATAACGGTGCCGTTCACGGTTGTCATTGTTGGCGGGAAAAGCAGACTTTATAGCGTGAAAGGACTGTCACCGATCCTAAACAATGGCGAAATTCGAATCGTGTCAGTAGGAGGGGATGCATCTAGGAGTTTTTGTCTGTGCGCCCATGTTCGAGGACCTATCGAAGGCAAACCCGAACGCGCGCACACACACCCAACCACCTCCATTCCGGGTAGTTTAGTGCGGTACGCAGGCTGTTGGTATGAGTTCAGCAGCGTCCTGATTGAGAAGCAGCTGGCAGGCATTTACCGCATTAGCGTATCCGATTGTTACTGGAATCTGATTGTTAAAGATCGCACCGGAACTCTGTGGGATATGGCCAACTCCGGTGGCACCGTTCAGCTGTACACTGGCAACAAATTGTGGGCGCAGTATTTCGTGCCAAATCGTCCGGGCAATGCGTGGAGTGTGGTGGAGATCAACGGAACACACCTAAAGACTATCCACGAGGTGGCGACTGTAACGAGCTACAACGATGTTAATTAATTTACCACTTAGGAAATGCTTGCATAACGCTTCCTCATTCACCGGATTACGAAATCTTTCTTGATGAATAAGAGTAAACATTTAATACTGCCGATTGTTTGATAATTTCGGGCCGCAATTACTAATTTGCATTAAAACAGGTGTTTCAGGTTTCTTTGCGGATGCCTTTTGTTGATTTTTGCACTTGTGCGGAAAAACGTGCATACTGATTAATCGACCGAAGCGGAGCGAAGGTCCTCTATACTCAGCTCAAATGGATTTCGATGTCTGTCCGTCCTTCTGTCTGTCGGTCGGTCGGTTATTATTTTTATTTATTAATTAATTTGTTAATAAAATATGATATTTATTCTTATTGTTATTTACTTACTTTTTTCATTATTTATTTCTTTAATTATTTATTTATTTTTGCGTACTGTAATTTATTTTTTATCGAAATTTATTATTTTCTTAAAGTCTATTATTTATTTAATTTTATTTATTAAATCGTATTATTTCTTAACACTTTAGTGCTCTATTTTTATTAATTTTTATTTATTCGTTGCTATATTTTTTCAATTATATTTATTAAGGCACAGTCAAGCTTATGCAAATATTGCAAAGATTACTGTTCAGGTTTCTGTATTTGGAAGGTTATTTAAGTTTTCGAAAGTCAGCGAAAGTTCTTTTCACCGGAAGAAAGCTTTTTTTCAGATATAAAAAGAACGTTTCTTGTAACTGGCCTCTTACCGTTCGGATAACCACCACACACATGATACATCCCTGTGCGAAGCGCCCTAGAGGCTAGAGCTAATAGTTGAAAACCATTCGTGGTGAATTTGCAAGCAAAACAACCGTTTTGTTGTGAAATAGGATTCATGCCCACTATGTTAGAAAATATGCCCTCGTCGAATTTTATTGTCAAAAATTAGCAAAACAAGAAATTTTCCTAATCAGATCGGTAAATACCAGTTCGGCCTCAGAATTCGTGGTTCTCTGGTGCCGTACGGGCTTCCTTCGCTTCGGTCATTCAGTGCCCGCAATCAGCGAGTGCACTTTCCTAGTATTGTTAACATAAGCATGCATGCTCTTTTTAAAAACATAAATTTCTCCAAATTCTGCTGGATTGTTTGTAATACCGATACGTGATCAACTGCTGCAGAATACATGTAAAATGAACATTTTTCATATCGCTGAATAAATCATTTTGCTTGTGCACATTACTGGTACTGTCCTTGTTTATTATTGAGGATAATCCCACTTTATTCATAAAATCATCAGAAAATACAAATTCCACACAAATTGCACGAAACATGATAACAATAAAAGAATGAGAAGGTAAAAAACAACACGAGAGATTCCTGTCCAAATGTACGAGACCAACAATGAAATAGGAACAATTCACACAGTCAACAAGATAAATGCACGTTTTCTTATCCCGCCAAAAACTATCCAATTAAATGCACTTTCCCTGTCAGAATTTCCAAAGGCACTATTCCGCTCCGGCCAGAGTTTTCACGGCTTGAAACAAGATGTTTTTGATCTGCAGAAACCAGTTCAATTATTGCAAAGCGTAAGAAAAGCGAAACAAAATCAATAAAAAAACCCATTAAACAACTGAATTTCAAATAATTTCATACGTTAAATAAAAGTTGCATTATAATGCAATAAAATAAATTTAATAATAATAATACTACATTAATCAGTGATACACAAACATCACGCAATAAGCTCCATCGTTATTAATGCAATATTAATAAATGACAAATACCACAATGCTTACCTGTAGTTTGTCGTGTTTATTGTGGTAATCCGCTGGCAATTGGCTGAACTGTTTGGTCAGCTGGACGCAGTGCGCCAAGTGCTCGGGACTGACGAAATCCTCGGCTACCTTGATGCACCTGTGCACATTCCACACCTACACAGAATTATTGTATTTTTGGATTTCTCTCTAATATTTTCTACATATTCTCCCGTTCTTCACGGATGTTTTTCCTCCAAGAAAACTGCTGTGATTAACACATAATCCATATTAAAATCGAAACAGTATGTAATTCTTATATTTTTTATAATAATAAATAAAATTAAAAATGTGTATAAGAAGAATAATTAACTAGCAATGGCAAAAAGCAAGCCCTTATGGTGGGGCGCGCCGGCGGGAATGAAGATGGCGTCGCCCTCGAATTGCACAATGTCAAAACCCACGACGCCCGTATCCTTGGCCACACGCCGGCGTTTTGGCCCGTCCAAGAAGGCCTCCTGGGTGTGAATAGGGTCCGGCGCGTCTCCGCCTTCCGCTGCCGGTCGTAGATATGGCACGTTTTGTACCAAGATCTTCTCCGCTACACCTATGCTACAGGTTGTTACCTAAAACGTACATCTGCACAGCCTTTCTTCATTTGCAAATAATTTTTTTATATGTGTTGGTAGATTGCCGAAGCATTGCTCATAAGGTGTGGGCTGCTATGCTACGTTGTGCTGTGATAAATGTGTTACTCTGTAATAAAAATGTCTGGTTGCACATCGTTTTTCCAGTGTTGACCGCTACAGTGCTACGCTACGGTAGACTGCAATTCCATTGCTACCCTGCTATGCAAATGATCGGTTATACCTTGTTCTTCCAGTGTTAACCGCTACAGTGCTACGCTACGGTACAATGCGATACCAGTGCTACCCTGCTATGGAAAAGTTTGGTTATATGTTATTTTTCCAGTATTGGCTGCTACGGTGCTACGCTACAGTACATTGCGATGCCAGTGCTACCTTGCTATGCAAGTGATTTGTTATAAATTGTTCTGCCAGTGTTGACTGCTACCGTGCTACGCTACGGTATATTGTTATTTCAGTGCTACCCTGCTATCCAAATGATTGGTTATACATTGTTCTTCCAGTGTTGAATGCTGCAATGCTACGCTACGGCAGAATGCGATACCAGTGCTATGGAAGTGCTTCGTTATATATTGTTTTTTACCTTTGCCGTTTGTGACGCAGACAACTTGCTTTCAGGAACATGTTCAGTTTGGTCTTAGTCATGCTACCCCGCGATAAGAGAGTTTAGCATTGTAGCACCGAGTCCGCTTTCGCGGTGGTTAGTTCGTCAAATTCGCGCGTAAAAAGCTCATACGTTTTCGTCAGACAGCGTTGAGCATTTTGCAGAAAGTTTCGCAATTCATTTGCAGAATGACAAAAGAGGAAAAACGTCCTTTTTCAAAAGAAGCCGTCTGCCCACTGGGTCAACAGCCCGATAGTACGACATATATCTTTGGTCCGGATGCAGTGTTCGTCCTTCTCGATGGCAAATATGTCCGCCGCAACATTTCGGAATCCGATTACGAGTGGATTGACGGAGCTATTCCTCAGCTGATTATTCCCGAAAACTGCAACCGATTCGTGAATGTCATCGATCACATTCAGCCGCGGATGTCATCTAAGACTCTCGATAGCTTTATCATGTGCTCAGGTAAGATCTAAGACAGTCATCAAAACTAATAATAATCTTTACATAAAGTGTAATTCTGCGTTCATCAAAAACCATATTTGTGACATAAATTGTTTCAGCTATATGAAAACGGGTGTATCTTAGAGTAACTTATGCTGTCAACGGAAATCGGCAGTTCGTATGCACCCGTAATTTAATTTTTTGTGCTCGGAACAGTTTTTTATTAAATTTCTGAAACAGTATTGTGCATTTGTGCATTTGGAAAAAAACTCACTGGCAATTGTTACAATCGAACAGAATTTCGTATTTCGATAATAGTGTCAGCTGTACTAACTTTATGGCGGACATAACGTGTTTCTAAGTTAAATGTTTAACTGCAGGCGGAATTTTGATGGGTATGCACTACAGACTTGTTCTGGATAATTTTGATCACTGTCCAACCGTTGTGTCCGTCGGAGATCCGAACTCTGGGAAGTCGTTTTCAACAACTGTGGGCATGGACCAATATGGGCTGAACGCTTCGAAGCTGCTGGAGGTTATATCAGTTACGCCAGCGGCCGTTCGTTCGATGTTAGCGAAACAGTCCATTCCGATACTTCTGCATGATCCAAGCACACCAGAGGTAGTCCAAATTCTGATCGAAGAATTCTATGACGCGAAACCTGCAACTAATGCCCGTGAAAGCCTAGTGTCAGCAACCTCTGCGATCGTGACCTGCAATCTTGATTTGCTGGCTAAGCTGCGCACGACATATGGGTAAGCTGACAAATTCTGAATACTTTCGACTAAATATATGTAAATATATAAATAAATGACGCTGACTACTAAAGCGCAAGCAAGGTTATCATAGTTTTGGGTTTCATTTAAGCATTCGCATTCCGTTCGTCTTTTTTGTAATTGGTCCTGTGGTATGAGACGCTCTGTTGACACGAAGCCCTTGTGCTTGTAATTAGAAACGAACATTACGATTCGCATAAACTGTTCAGAGGAATTTTTCTCTTAGTTACCAGCGGGAGGCATCATATGGCGCAGCCGATTCGGTTCAATGCCGTATTTTGGTGTGGCCACTAACGTCATTAATCTAGAAGTTCATTCCCAGGCCCATAGAATACTACATCAATTACAGTTAACATTACCGATAGTTAAAATACAAGTTTCCGCTCAAAGAGACTATTATTATCTGGAACGACTGTCCAGTCAGTGCATCGCATATAGTTTCGCAGCAACTGGTACCTTTACTAACAGTTACTACTGTTTGTCGCAGTGCATTCCTGTGTTTTACTATTCGTCTAATTCTATGTATGTCAGTTACTATGGCATGTGTAACTGGTATGTTCGCACCTTTTTTTATGACCAAAGTACATGTATAAATATGTTATGACTTAGTGCATAGTCTGTACCCCGGCAGCTCTAATCGCGCCCGCTGAGCGAGTCTGTCTGTCCTTAGCCGTCCTGTTAAGGCACGCATCTATCCTCAATTCGATCGATGGACTTAGTTACATCACTGTGAAGATATGAACCGAAACCGGCATCGCAAATTCGCATGTACACTGTAATCGACATGCGGCCGGTCAACCGGAACATCTCGTCTCGCGGGACAGTCTTGCTAAAACTGTCGCACGACTCAGCGCGCATATAATGACCGGAGTGTATAATGACCGGAGTGTATACGTGTCGGGCCGCTCCACCAGTCATACACACGGGTGGGCGATCATCCGTGCAAGCAGTTCGCAAAGTGCAGCAGAGAGCTTAAAACCTGGCCAAACTATGTTAGATTAATGGAAGTTTTGTTGGATTCGCGGATCTCCGCCGTACACCAGATGATCCTCCAGCAGTGGGTGTTGAACCCGGATCCGCTTAGGCTTAGAGGCTATTAATGTAGCTCACTACTGTATCCGTTGACTAACTAAATACCTCCCTTTTTGGGAATTTATCTAAGGAAGACGTGGGAACGAGGCGCTTTTCTGTTACAACAGCAGGAAGTAGGGAAAAAAGCCCGCGATCATGCGCCCTTCTTCACTAAAGAACAATAAAAGTGAAGAATCTTTACTGAAGATCATCAGGTTTTGCTGCTAGGCCGGTTGCATGAACACGATGCTACTAGACTAATAGCCCCAGGCAGCGGCTGCTGAGATGTGATGCCAGGGTACCTGGAGCTGTTGTCGCGGTTACGAGAGGCGGCTGCCACTGGTACAAGAGGCGCTTAGTATGTCGTACATGTTGTTACACAAAGTTCAGTTGAAACAATAGTGAGCATGCACACCCGGCCGCTTCTTGCAGCAAGATGTTAGATTGTCCAACGATGTGCCCGGACAAAGCAGGGTCACTTAGAAAATCTACATATTATATGCTGTGCCGAACCTGACTGACACGGATTGTATGCGACACTTACACTTTGAGAATGTCCGTGTGTCAAATGGCAACATGCGATTAAAACGAACGGTCTTTGTATTCCACTATTTGAAAGACTGCAACCTGTAAAACGTTATAAAAAGTTGACAAGGCTTCTAAAAATCGTGAATAAAAATGTATTGTGCAAATAGACAAGCTGACAACAGACACTAAAAATTAGGCACATGGCGATACTAGTACTTGAATCTTTTTTGTTTAGGATGAGATGTATGTCACGGCTTGTTTTGATCCCGTTTAAAGATCAATATCAATCTGCGTCTGCAAAACAGCGAGTGAAAGAAAGAGCTGCAAAGCTAGACTACAAAAGACACGTGGAAGAGCTCCTGCTTTTGGACGAAGGAAACCTGTTGGACATAGCTGAAAATATGGACGAGTTACGCCCCTTTATTGAAGCAGAACTAGACCGATACGATGTGAAGGAGGCTGTCTCACGAATTGCAGCTAATTTGGCATGCGTATACGCATTTGCCTTACGGGTAAGCATCGACTGACATCTTCTGTAATTATTCCTCTGGGAAGTAAAGCGTTTATGAACTGCTCATTAATCTCAGTTGGGTGTCCTTTATGAGCTTACTAACCTCGGCTTAGTGACACGTATAACCCATCTGCCGACACGGATAACACGTGCATTGACACTTCTACGATACACTAACGAGCTTTATCCTTGTGTAAACAAACGATCATGAGTCTATGACGGAGTTGTCATTCATTCCTTATGAAGAGCATAAAGTCTAGTTCCGTTTAATACCGCTCTCACAGGGGTTCAGACTCGTTTCGTGCCATCAAACCGTTTGAGAGATCTGACCAGTAAACTGGCCTAATCAGTCTCTCAGTGTGCCAAGTTCAGTCAACCTGATTAGCCGGCCGCTTTTTATCGCATTTCAGGTACTATTACGATAATGTACATTAGATCACTAGACTGATGTACCGTTGGAAATGTTCATAATGACGATTTTTTCGGTTGCTTGACTTTAACGATTCATTTTGGCGAATCGTTTCTAAATTTCTAAACAGTAATAACCTAGTTTAGCTTTATCGTCTGGTGACTCGTTACAACTCACAAATAAAATTTGATCGCTGACAGTAGAAAAGGAAAGGGTTCAGACAGGCCCGTCTGTTTCGGTTTTGCTATGATGTGTGTAACTTGCTTGGAGTAAGGAGCCGTACGATCTAAATCGCTCGGATCATCTTCTTGACCATGCAGCTAGTCGTTTCTGTTACAAGTTAAGTTTCGTGGAGAAGAATTAGCGCACCGTACGCATCGTGCCGCAGAACGCAATTCCAACAGAGCGATGCCGTTCTAATGGGTTTATTTTCCCGCAAATCGTTTCCGCTTGTTAACAGGGCGCAAAGGTCATGGACAGACCTTCCTCCCTCAGGGAGCTGCACTCACTCACTTAAGTGTCTGGTTCATGAGCTATAGACTACAGCTCATGGTATGGTTGCGCTTGGCGAACGGGGCAGAGACAGGCTGTCCTCATCGTTACTACACTCTGCCGATACTCATACTGAACGGTTCACGCCCATCTGTTAGAATGCAGAAAATTTTAGTATCAGATAATGTTACGACTGTGGTAATCATTGTTTAGCTTAGTCTTTCATACTATTGCTAATAAGCCTGTCATACGAATACATATTTCACACGAAATAGTTCATGTACTTTCAAGTTAATGAACAATGAAGCAAAAACGCGCATGCAGCGAAAAGAAGAACATGAAAAATTTAAAGATGTTGTACACACGTTTCGCATCGCTAAGTACTCACCGGCAAATGTGTGTCGAATGTAGTGTTTAAGCACAAAATTTCTACGGCCTTCTTTCTGAATTTATTGTTTTTCATCAAGAATAGCCGTAATAATTGTAGGTCGCAGTTTTGGGGGCAAAATATCACGTGACGCAGCAGTAATAAGGGTTGACCTGCTTGCAGTTTCTGGAAGTTGCTGACGGCGAAAACAAACTTGATCGATCCAGTTTACGGGAGTTCGTCCTAAAAGACATGGTACGCTGTGCAGCTCAGTGGCAAGTTCCAGTTAACCTGCCAAAAAGGAACACAATTCCTGTTGCACCATCTTCTCCGTCGAAACGCAAACCAATAATAAAGCTCAAGCCGCCGGGCACTTTGGACGAGTACTTCGGGAAGGTAGCTGCCAGTATCGACCGTTCAAATGTATGTATACTTTATAGTAGCTATAGGCACGCGCACATTGGGTTTGCAGCAGGTTTGATAGCGGATTCAAATATGCTTATTATAACCGTTTCACAGGTGCAAGAATATGTGCGGATCAAGGATGGGAAAATAGCGTTTCGCCTCGGAGAATTCAGAGATAAAATGAGAGCAAAAGCCATGAATGTAGAGTGGGTGGATCTTTTCGAAGAGTTAGCCAAATCTGTTTGCACCGCTAAAGAAATCGATCATGATGTGGTTGAGAAGTCCAAACAAACACGGTTTGGCCACATGAACGTTCGGTGTGCAGTTGTGCCCATAAGCATCCTGGAGTCGGGAACCGTTGCATCGCTGCAACCCTCTAGTGCCACACATGAAGGTGGGACTAAAAAGCCCCGCTTGAATGGCTTGTTTACTAAATCGGGCGTTTTCTGAGGCGCAGATAACAAAGAACGGACTACGGAAACTGTTAACCAATCTACTGCAGAAACATCTGAAGTGCCGCATCCAACCAACGCAGCCTCTGCAGTTACTGGCCCAGCCAACGGAGACATTGCACCGAAAGGTACTTACTTTTAATGCTTTTAATAAATGTTAACAAATGTTAATATAACAGCCAGAAAAGGTCCTACTGTCTGCGCATGTATCAGTACATGTACACGTGCTTTTCTTTGCCAACATAAATGTTACATAATGTGCCGTAGTGTGTACTGATCATGATGTGGTGCTAATTCTGTCGCCTTCTTTGTTGTTGGTTTAGGACATGTGTCGGCTGAAAATGATGTCGTACTGGACCAGAGCAGCCATGCGCTTCAGATAAGCGTCATTGAAGGAGCCATTTTCGTGCCGTCGCCGCAGTCAACCTGTTCAGCCAAGGGTACATCATAAAGCGCGTCTAGAATAGCGCCATTAATTAAAATGGTTTTCTCCAGATGCTGACAACAGTGACAGTCAACCCACGGATTCAAGCGTAGCGGTTCCGGAAAACCGCGTAACCGAAACGGAAATTACCAAGGTGTGCTCTTATGATAATAATTACAACCGTTCGTTCATAATTATTCCCGAGTGAAGTTTGCAATACTATTCAGCCAAAAAGTCCCTGTTTAAGGCTGAATATCTAAAGAAAAATTTCCGTGAAAAGACTATACTTCAATTTAGAAAATGATCTGCAAGAAAATAAACTTGAACATTACGACAATGTTTTTGTCAAGTAACCATTAACGATGCTAAACAAAATGCGAGTTCTGAGAATTAATAAAATCACTGTCACTGTGCCTCGTAATAAGTTCTGCTTTTAATGTATCCGAACACGTAAGCAACTTGAGTAAATTCTGATCGTCTGTTGCCATTTCGCTTTATTTTGAACATTCTGGAGTGAGTTGTGTAAAGTACTGCAATACTCTTACTTACTATGGCTAAATGTGTCGAAAAGTCTCGCATGGTGAGACAGATACTCGCAATTCTTGCTTTTTTGTCTAGCATTTTTATCTTATTCTAGTATTATAATATTCTGCCTATCTGACTATAATCTAGAAATTGAAAAATCCTAAGGAAATTATGCAGTCTTCGTTCATTCCGTGTAACTTCTGGTAAAACATTTGGTATTACATGCAGGATGCGAAATGTACGAAATGCGGAAGTTCATTCTCCGTGGGAAACGTCCGTATTTACTGTCGGTTGGAAGGCTGCCCAAACTTTTACTGCGAGACTTGTGCAGGACCGAGTGCAAAAACGCCGAAAGGAAACCTGAAAAGAACCTGGAAGTGCGATAATTGTTCATCGCAAGGACCAAGCCGACAAGCGCCCAAACGCCTTGCTTCTCTGGTAAAGAGAAGAACCAAAAAAAGCCAAAGCCGACTGCCGATTCTTCATCCTGAATCGTTCCGGCATGGAGCTTCGCGTCACCCTTTGTTTCAACATTGCCTTTTTTGTATTACTGGCGTAGGTAGATAGGAACCATCTCAAGTGGATTAGTGCCGATATTTCGATTAGCATCTTTATAAATTTACAATTGTTAGTTCAATGCATGCAGTACATACACATCTAACTGGCTTTTTTTCACAAAAACGGAACCTGTATGAATGAGCAAACTTGTCCATGAAGGAACCACATTAGGTTTCTCTGACTTGCAGTAGTAAAAAATTATTACGTACCTTAACATAACGTAGCATAGCACTGTAGCATCCAACGGAAAAAGAGCAATGTATAATCAACCATTTTCGTAGCACTGTAGCAAATGTATCGCAATGTAGGGTAGCTCAGCACCGTAGCATGCAACATAACAATGCATAACCGATTACTCCCAGTGCAGCGTATCCCACGTTTCGTGATACAACGTAGCGTAGCACTGTAGCAGCCACCATTAAAAAGCAACGCGTTTACCAGCATTTCAATTGCATTGAAGCACTAGTATAGTAATCTGACGTAGCGTAGCACTTTAGCAGTCATCACTGGAAGAACAATGTACAAGCAAACATTTCCATACCAGGGTAGCACCGGTATCGCAATCTACCGTAGCGTGGTACTGTAGCGGCAGGCCCGGAAAAAGATAGAAATGTAACAAGGAATCACGGTAGCTGTCATAGCAGTGTATACCGTAGCGTAGCACCGTAGCGCCAGGTCCAGAAAAAGATGGATATGTAACAAGACATCACGGTAGCTTTCATAGCAGTGTATACCGTAGCGTAGCACTGTAGCGTCAGGTCCAGAAAAAGATGGATGTGTAACAAGACATCACGGTAGCTTTCATAGCAGTGTATACCGTAGCGTAGCACTGTAGCGGCAGGCCCGGAAAAAGATAGAAATGTAACAAGACATCACGGTAGCTTTCATAGCAGTGTATACCGTAGCGTAGCACTGTAGCGCCAGGTCCAGAAAAAGATGGATATGTAACAAGACATCACGGTAGCTTTCATAGCAGTGTATACCGTAGCGTAGCACTGTAGCGTCAGGTCCAGAAAAAGATGGATGTGTAACAAGACATCACGGTAGCTTTCATAGCAGTGTATACCGTAGCGTAGCACTGTAGCGGCAGGCCCGGAAAAAGATAGAAATGTAACAAAGAATAACAGAAATACGGACAAACACCGAGTTCCCCTTACTGTAGGCGATGTACATCTTGGGCCCGAGATCGGGCGGGTGAAGTGATCGGGCGGGGGGGGGGGGGGGTAGGTGACAAGGTTCACGGAACCGGCGACGTGGGCGTAGTCGTTGATGGGCAGGGCGCGCATCGTGTCGGCGTGGTGGTCGGGCAGCTGCTCTTTAAAGGCGCTGTGCGTCGGCCAGTCCTGATCTTCAACAGTCGCGTCTCACCGCGCTTGTTCTTTAACCGTTCCATAATATACCACAGAACACTTAGCGTCGGCAGCAGCATGTCCTCCACCGCGTACTACGTCTCTTGTGTAATTATTAATAAATAAGCTATTTAACATTTTATAAATAAAGTAATTTCATATAAAAAAGGAAATATTCATTAACAAAGTATTAATTCCCTATCAATATTTATCAGTTCAATTATGAACAAGAAACGTCATCGGGCTAGCTGCTGCCCCACCAATTCAAGTAACAGAGTATTAAACCAATTAAACAAACTGTTCGTTCTAACAGAATTTTCTCCAGTACCGTCACTGCACAGAGACACTGACAACCCGGAAGGTGCTAGCAGTACGTCAAGGTCAAGCGTGCCATGTAACTTCGCACCGGTTGAGTCAATAATCCACATGTCATGTAGACAATGGACCCGATCGGATCGGCACCATACACAGCTGCTCGTCGAATTGTTCACGCTTCTTTTCGACGCTGTGTCTCAAAGTCCACCTAGTTTCTGTTGACGGGTGCAATGTTAACAAGGGAAGACAGTCAGAGCTCGAATAAACCTTCTGATCTGTAGATTAGCTGTTTTCCGATTCACTGGAAGTCTGGAACGAAGTCAAGTCCACTTCACATGCAGTAGACCGGTATTGGCATTTAATTCGCGGAGTTATTGTGTGTACTTTCGTCTAATTTCCTATTTCAAAATCCAAAGAATCCAAAAATGTCCACTAGCCAGCGAAGTTTCTACTGAAGAGTCTGGCTACTGTGGTGGCATAATGATAATCGGATGAGACGCAGAGGATCAATGGCGGGGATCATATCTGGTTCTCACTAACGATCTTCGCCCGAACTGGTTGTTTCCGGACTTCTCTTCGAACACCGCTCTTTAGCACGCACCCCACTGAGAATTATTTGACTGCCCATTTCCATTTCCAGCCGGCATTTCCAACCATATCGATCAGGATCGTGATCGCAATGGACCGTGGAACTTTATTGGCAAACCCGCCGGTTTTACCAATACTGTTGGCCATGGCCCATTGTCTGTCGACACCCATCGTGGACTTGCGCGCGAACCAGTATCCCACCTCAATCGGGGGCCCAGTGCACAAGTCAGGGCAGCGAATACGTGGCATTACTCACCGCCGAGCTATCGCCGTGCACGGTGCACACCAAACGCTTATCCAGTTGGTAAGCAAATACACTGTATATATAACGTGCTGCTGATTGGGTGGACCGTGGACCGGTACGGTTACTGACGTACTATTTCTAACGCAACGGATCCGTAACATACCCCAATTATTGCGTTATTTATTATTTTTTTTTTTGTATTTAACTGTAATCTTCGTCTTCAAATCCTCCACAACGGACAGGAATTTGACGCATTTATTTATTTATTTTGGTTGTAGTACAAGTTTTTCATCTGTAACTTTTCCAGACAGACGTTTTTTCAGTTTATCATACTGAATTTCATTACCATTATTCATATAGCGGTTTGGTGTTACTTTATCCAATTTTGTTTGTCAAATTAGTCTTGCTACCTAGCGGTACACATTTTCTTCTTGTTTAATCATTTTCGTTGTTCCTATTTATCCTTCGATAATCATTTTTTGCATAACACAAAACACTAGTAATACAGCTTAGAACAGTCCTTACACAAAGGCACATTCAGAGTAAGCCCCTTCCCCTGGAACCGCGGCACATCTTGATTGAAGCTGATCGGCTTCCGGTACTCAATACAATACACGATTCCACTTGCAGAAACGAGATGATAACACGGTCAGTTTCGTCAGAATCTAAGAAACGATCGATTTTTGACTGTGAATCTCTGTATCTGGATTCCTGTAATTGCCTGTACATGTATGAAAACTGTTAGGATGCGCGCCGTGAAAAGAATGAACATTTGGTTCAGTCGGCAGAGTTCCCGGTAGTACCATAACGGCTAACAAACTCATGTACAACACATTTTAGCGGGATCCGTCACGTACAGCTAGCATGTGAGGGCCAAATTGTTTCATATCTTGAAACTTTGCTTGGAACTACAGTGCGCGTTCACGTTGTCCTATCGGTGCATCGTCATGGTTAATAATACTATCATATCGGGAGCACCACCTGTGGACTTGACAGCCATGATATCACGTTTGCAGTCAACTGTGTAGCCATGTATTCGGTTACTGGAAAGGCTATACGAGCAGGCTCGTACTGGAGCAGTAAAAACACCAACAGTGCAGTATCTGTAATTGATACCGTGGTTGAATGGCTGGTTCATCTCCAAAGAAATGGACGAGGACGGCGTTCTTGCCCAATGTTTTGGCAATACTTCTTTGAAGTATTCCAAAACGGAACTTATCGGGCGTGGTACGTTTGGATCGGTCTTCAAAGCAAGGGTCGAAAAGTCAGTAAAGAATTCGCCCTTGGAAGATGGCCAAGTGCACACTCCGGAAGATCAGAATGAGTATGTTGCAGTAAAAGAGATCATCTATGGCGCGCCCGGGTCGTCAAAAGGTAACAGTTCTTTAGAGAACGAATTTTCCAGAGAGCTATTTCGACAGTAAGCAGATTTTTCATTAAAACCTGATTACTCTTTAAAGACTTATGCAAAGAACTGAGACGACACGAATTTTTTTAAAGAACTCGCGCGACAGGTCTTTCGACAAGTACTGCGGTTTCAAGACGCCGACAAGTGTTTGGATAGCTGTTCATGCCAACAACTTTTCTTGACTGCTCGTTAAAGATCCACTCTCTAAAGAGCTCTTACAGACTTTATCTTTAAAGAACTGTCTAAACTGCAAGTTAAGGATGTTTGCTAGTTAGTGCTTGTGTGCTGCAACGACATTGAACACGTTGAATGTGCCCTGGACAGATGTAGACACAGAAGCAGCTTGAAACGATGAACAATGCTGAACATACAACTCCATACAAACGAACTTAACTGCGTCCTCCTTTGAAGCGGATGTCGAACACCAGCTCTGCATTTAAGATTACCGGACCAGGAAAGCATGTCATTCGTTATTAAACCCATGAAAATCGCACATCGGTTTCGTGTCTTCATTTAAGTGACAATCTCTATCCGAGCGTCGGTGATAAATTATAATCTGTGAGAAATGTTCAAGTTTGCGAGATGATTGGAACGTTTAATTTTGACGACATTTATTACAGATTATTAAATCAGTAATTTCCGTATGGTCGCCATATTTTATGCAACGCCAAATTCTCCTATCCCCCATGGAGCCCATTCGGGAGCAGGCCAGCTCCGCCTCCTCCCAGGGCAACTGCCCTGTGCCGCCACCCCCACCAGTCGAGACTGCCCCCTCGTCGCGGCACCCTCCCGACCGCGTAACGTACCCTTGACCGCGCCCTGGCGTACCTGACCTGAAACCGCCTACGAGGGAGGACCGTGGGCCGGTCGAGACGCCACCGGCGGCGTTCAGTGCCTTACGCCACTGGGGACAGCCGCGGGTGCCAAAGCTGAAACCCGAGCCTAACTGCAATTGGGCATGAGTATTGTCGACGGGAAGGTACAGACCTCCAGTTGGACCGGCGCCAAGATGACCGTTTCCGGTACATTTGATAAGCAAAATTATTAAATTTGTACTCTTCGTTTTAATTGCCTGGTTTTTCTTCAATAGTGTACCGTAATATTAATATAATAATTGTTTAATTACTATATCGAATCAGAATTTGATAGCAATTATGTTGACCATTGTTTTAGAATTAAAAAAGGATTAACTACTCTGAATGTGTGTTGCCTGGTACCGGCCTACAATTAATCTCCGATCGTTTCGTATTTGTAGTAATAACTCCGCCACCTGGCAAAATGCGCAACTCCATGCACCTGACCCGCAATCGCCATGTACGGCTGCCCCATCAGTCGCGTCCACCCGTTGCGCATCTCCGACCACTAGTTCACCACCGGCTCCCCGTGCCTCGATTATACCGCCATTTATTTCAGATTTTCACTCCCTTCAAGCTCCTCCCCTTCCCCGTCCCGATGGACAGCACATCCCACGTGGACGTGAAACTAGTGGTGTCATTCCAGGCCAGTGGAAATTTGTGCCGAAGTTGTTCTTTGGCAAGGTGACCCGGGTGTGCGTGTGGACGGCGGCACATGGACTGGATGGAGGTTACGGATGTGGTAGCTGATCCGGAATTGCGAACCGCGCAGGAGGTCATGTGGCGAACGGAACTGCGGGAGCAGGCTGATCGGCATGCCTGCGAAGACGGGCGAAGAGCGCGGAGTAAGAAGGGATTTGTGCGGGTGCCGGGGCTGCAGTATTCGTAGCTGGGCTGTTGTTTCCTCGATTATACGGCACATTCAGCGAAAATTCAAAATTTTTACCGACTATTAATTTAGTAATAAGCTAAAAGCTAGAATTTTTCAAATTTTGGTAAATGTTTGGGTCAGAAAAACATAACTACAAGGTCTGATATGGACCCAATAAAAACGCACGATAATTTTAAATGTGTCTGCGGATGTTTTATTAGTTTTGAATTTATTTTTTATATTGTGCTGCTGCTGTGTTGACAAATTTGCTTATGTTACCTTCTCAGAGTACTCTGGAGATTTTAAAGAAACCTCCAAGTCAGCGGTTTTTGCTTCCCACCCTGGCAGCCGGGACAGAGTTACAGCTGTGTGGAACGGATCAAGGAAAGTTTGGATGGTATGGCGGAAGTCATTTTTTTGTTAAATCGAAGAGAAAACTAGCGGTTTTATTCATGAATATTTTCCTGTTTACGACATCAGATTTCTGCTACGCTTTATTTCGTGTTTTGTTGTTTATTAAAGTAAATATAAGTTAATTCCACTCTCTACGTAGTCCTGCTTTTTTCGACTTTTACAGAGAATTCTTTGTGATTTTTATGAAGGAATCATTTGGTGGTTCGATTTCTTTAGAAATTGCTTTTGGCTCTTTTGTAGAAGCTTACCGCTTATTCCGAGTGGGGCGGCGATGGCGATGATTTTGCCCGTAAACTACCAGTAGCCCGTACGTACAGTCAGTAAACTGGACGTGAGCTATCGCTCCGTGGAATATTTCCTGAAAAGTCCATCCAGGCTGTTTAGCAATGCGGAACTAACTAAGCACGGCAGTCGCCGACGTAAGGTCAGTCAGCCAGTATAATTATCCGGGAACATGACTACATTTCTGGTACATAACAATGTCAATAACCACAAAACAAAATAGAAAAATAAAACTATTATTAACCATAAAAATCGTACAAAATCTCTTTTGAAGTACGGAGTAATTTTCTGAAAAACTGAACAAAATTTATTGTGTTGGTTTGATTTCGTATGTTTAGTAACATCAGTAACTGAAAATCTGCGGCGGTGATTGTATCAACTGTTACTGTAGTAACTTTTATGGACCGCGACTGAACATCTCTACACTGACCGTGAAATGCGCGAGAGCCGCAGTCCGCCCGTGTACAGCCGGCGGCAGATTACAGTACTGGTGGTGAATTAAATTGTTTTCTCAACGTCAACATGACGGTGGAGAAAACCGGAGTTTAAACATTACTCCTTATCGGCCGCAGGTTGGTACAACTGATAATTCTTTTTTCATACATGTTTTTTGTTTGCGATTAGCGTAGGCTTCCAATAGTGTCTGTTTCGCTGCTGCATTAGTTCAAAAAGCATTTTCCGTTCTAGCATTAAGTATTATCCTTATTTTTATTCCCGTTCGAAGGCGGAGCATATCCGACGAATTTTTATCGAACACTCGATGCCCTTGACGAAGACCGGAACGGTGGCTGAATTTCAAGGACATGAAAGGTATGCCAAGGTTTGTGGCCTGTTCCACGCGCATGAATGTGGCGCTGACCCGAGGGCGTTTTGTCATGACGGTTGCCTCGGTATCCGTTTGTCCTGGCGTACTTCAAGTACTGTATGAACCGTGGGCTGCTTTGGCATCAAATAAAAATATTAATACTGTTAGCTTTGAACGATGGACAGTGTCCACTTCTCCATGTAATTCAACTACTTCAGAAGTACATCAGAAATTTTGTTAGCTACATGTATGTAAGCATGCAGAGGTTTATACGGATTCAGTATAATTTATTTTAACGCTATCGTTTCATCGTCAGTATAATTTATAATTTTTGGATACTTTTTTTCCCTTGACCTGCTGCATTCAGCCGATTTTCTTAACTTTCATGAAACGTTTCCGGAACAAGTTTTAAAATTATATTTGGCCCCTGTCCACGATTTTCGAGCAAATGTAATTCATGCGATTTTTGTTGCAAAGTTCAAAAATATTGCTTTAACGTTCTTATTTTGAAATTGTTCATTTGTTGAGACTTTCTACCTGCTGCATTCCCTGGGTACGGGTGATCTACGAAACATATACGAGTACATATCTGTATATATGAGTAACGTAGCGTTGACGACCTTTATTCACTGAAAACAACAAAAATACTGCCTAAACCAAATGTGTTTTTGTTTTGACAGAAAGAACACTGGCGTCGTATTCTATACCCTAGTGTTGGGCTAAAGGCTGCTCCCAGCACGATGCGCTTAATGATCTGCCCTCCCACCGCTGTCCTGTGTTACCCGGCCACAAGCCGGGATGAAATGTTTCGCGGAAAGTGTCATCCGCTTACGGCGCGGACGAAAGTAACACTTCCAGGGATGACGAACCCGTCCAGTGACAACACTTCTGCTTCAATCACGTTTTCTTGTGTCGTTCCTTTCGTTTAGTTTGTGGGTTGCATGCCGGTGTCAAAACTGTCCTATGTTTTAATATGTCATCAGAAATATACTGTACCGGTTATTGTTTTAGTAATTCTGATCTTGGGGATCTATCCAGGGAACATGGTTTCGTGAACGGCCAGGAATTGTCAACCCAATAAATCGCGGGAAATGTTGTGAAAATGATGGAAAATGTCTCTAATCTGTACTGCACTTGTTCCTTATGGCGATAACAGAGAACCAAACACTCGGGAACAATTTGTAGTATTATTCAGGAATACAGACAGACATTGGCCCAAGCATGCACAAGCATTACAAAATCATGGGCGAAAGGTTACCACGAGTCTGCTTATTTCGTTGAATAAATAAAAATAGCGTTGAATAAATATAATTTTTTGAAAATGTTCGAAAAAATCTCGGACCGAGCTCATACGGTCATTTTCTGAACTTTCCAGTTGTGTTTGGTGAATCGTCAGGATAATTAAGAAACTTATTTTACCGCATTCAGGACTCTCCGGTGACTGTGTCTGTATGTTTAAAAGTGGAAAAAACCGCACAGGGTCTCGGTGAGCTAAGTAAGAACCCTCGGTGGTTTCGGGAGCGTCCCGCTGACCTTCGGCCTGCAATAAACAGGGCGACCGGAGGTCCAGCAACCCGGAAATGCGATATTCGCATAGAATAATGCCCTATCGAAAGCTTTTGTGTTGGTCGAAGTCGATTCTCCAGCACTGGTGTTTATCACAAATAATTATCCAGAAATGTCCATAGAGGAATTAGCGCTTCCCGACAGCATACGTTTGCTGGTGTCCCTGATTTGAAAATTCGCTGTAATTCCGAGTTTTGACGAATCATGACCAATTTAATCTAGTATTACGCCAATAAGATGGGCTTTACAACGAAGGTCTAGAGTGGCGAAAATATACAACGGCTGGTGATTTGTGAGATGTCGAAAAAAGTGTTTCAACTTGGTGAGAACGCTCTCTGTATATGCGCACGTATGTGTACGCGCTTAATGATGCGTACGGAACCGGAAAAGTCACGTACTTTGGACATCTTGTTTTGTGCCGGGAAGAAAAGTAACGATAAATATGATCGAAAGAATGAGCAAGTTCAGAGAGTCTCATCATACCGGATTCTTCAGAATTAAAGCGTCATTGTCGGCCCGATTAGCTCGTACGAATCGAGATGGGCCATCATAGTAGGCTCTTATTAATTAAATCAGCATATATTCCCTTGTTCTCCATGAATCTATTTCCGTAAATTTCAGCAATCATGGACCATGATTGCTGAAATTTACAGTAGTTGTTTCAACCAAAACTTCTCGCATTGAATGAAAGTGTGTTGGTATTTGATAACGCATCTGATCATATATGCCGCTGCACCGCACACATCAGTATGGTACCTAGAGTAATAAAGGGATATTCATGTGCATTCGTGGCCATCAGATGAGTAGTGTATGAATGCTCCATTGTTGGGATTTTCTTTAGAAGACTTCGAAAATGGGTCAGTCAGTTACTCTTTACTACCGTTCATCGGTTGTCTAATATTATCTAAAGAGTCATTACCAGTTGTCTAAAGAACTTTCGAAAGAACTCTTTACCTCGCAGATTTTGGTCCGAACAGTTACTACACGACTAACTTGTCGAAGAGTTCTTTAAAGACATTGAAAACGAAAAAACGGAACTGACTACTCTCTAAACAACAATCTTTAAAGAACTGTCGCCTTTTGACGACCCCGGCGCGCCATAATCATCCTCATCAACAGAGACATGGAACGGGTGCTTCGAGATGAGGAAACGAAGTCGATCCTTCAACGCTGGAAGTCACTCGCAAATCTCAGGCATGTCAACATTCTGCCCTACTATCAAATCCAGATAAGAAAAGGCCAGTATAATGGTATTATCAGCATTGCAATGGAATACACACAGAACCAGCCACTTTGGTTCCATACTGCGCACGCAATGAATATTAGAAATGTTTGAGTGCTTATAACTTTTTTTATTATCACTCGATTCTGCTTATCTTGTGTCAGAACGCGACAAATATTCTGCTCTTTCTAACGATATCTTGCAAGACAAGTTTTATTGAGTTTAAAGAGCACAGTAGAGCTAAGACGTTTTGCAAAGGGCGAACAATGCACCTGTTTTTTTGCAGCCGTTGGGTGAAATGGGTAGAGAGAACACTACCAATACAATAGAGCAACCATTTCTATACCGGATCCACATAACCTGCCAATTATAACATGCGCAGGTGCAGAGAAACATTGGGAATTCGGAACCCACCAAAACCACTGTCTACATCACGGCTTGGGGCCTTAACCGCGGATGTTTTATCAGTATTTTCTCGCACACTCTGCATACGATAGCTGGCACTTACGAGTTCTGCGGCCTTTACAAATTCACCAAAAATCAGCTACTGAGTTATTTATCAGCTATTTATTTTCGTCAAAGCAGTGTTAAATGCAAAAAGATGTGTACAATCGAACTGCGTCGGCTGAATTGTTGTTTTCGTTGCACATACGTCGTGATGATTTTTTTTGTATATTCACATGTGGTCATGTGACATAAGTAACCAATGGCACGGCGAAACTGAATGAGGCAAGGAGCGAACAACTGCACACTCGTCTCCCCCGAGGCGGGGTAAAGGAGAACAATAGGTTTTGGCCCTTGTACGTATGAATATGCTCTTGAGTTATCGCGACAACTGTAAGACCGATTCCTGTTCAACTGTGTGTAGCACTGTTCTCGCAACAATAAGACCATACCAGTTAAGCTGATTTCAGCTGAGCAGGTATATCTGTACAGCCTTCAGCGACATGTACGATAACCTTCATATTATTAAATTTTCGAACTGCAACACGTTTTCTGCACATGTATATAAAATTAATAATACAGTTTTCAACCATGCTTTATGCTTTACCCGGAGCACTTTACAATTGTTAGCTAATATGTAGATAATTAACGTGTTTGATAACTCTACTAGACAATGTTAACGGAAGAAGATATTCTTTTGAATATGTGTCGCAGTTATACGTAGAGCTGCGCGTTTTCATGCGATTTTTATACAGCGACTTAGCACATTTAAAAATTAAAATCGGTAACGCATCGAGCTGCCAAATAAACCATATTTGCACTAAAACTACAGAATACGGCACCACGCTTATCAGTACCCCACGTAGGCATAAAACGAGAACAGTGCAAAGAGCGTTGTGCATGTTCTCAGCAAAACCTCAGTAATTACTACGTTTGCAGATTTACTACAGATCCAGCAGCTTCCTGATAATACTGCTGGATCCATGCTTACTCCATAATTTCATTGCGTACAGAAAATAATGTAAAATGTTGGGAGTGAAAATTTGGGGTTAAAATGGTGATGTCAAAGGGCAAGCCGCAAGAACCCGAAAGAATCGAGGCAGTAGCGTCTTGTGTGGTAATGTACCGCATCGTCAATTTTCCGCCTTCCTTTAATTTCCAGTGAGATCTTGTGAATTCTTTTGGGTGTTCATGTACAGATACTCAAAGATGCGATATTCCAGTTTGATCTGAAGCAGGGATAGAAGAACGCGAAGGTGTCATAGTCAGTTGTCAGAAAATGGAATTGTCGATAGCTGTCAACGTAAACATATAATGCACATATATACTGTACTTACTATAGCCCACGGTAAAATACCAGCAGACCGGTCGGTACGTAAGTTACACTGGAATCGGTGAACACATCAAATACCATCATAAAACCGTAAATGTTCACGGTAGCGATTGCCGCGTACTGCATCCATCTGCAATAATTCTTCACACGGAACGGATCGCGTAATTGTTAACGTAACAACAGTTCCTGTTTAAAACGGAGGTACCTCGCGTATTAGTTACCTGCTTGTCCTGAGTCGTCGGCAATGGTTTTGCAAAAACTTAATGTATGTGTCGGCTCAAAATTCCGCAATTGTACAAAAGGAACATCTTAAGTAATGCCGTACATAGTACTTCTATATATACTAATATGAATATTCAACGCGAACGTCTAAAGCTGGTGTGCTGTGCTTGTGTAGCAGTGGTGTTGCTGTTCTAATTATATGATATTGCTCACATGTATATGCAATATGTGTACATACAGGTTAATAGGTCGTAAAATTTTTGAAAAATCGGGTGAGGCGCGTTCTGCTGCCTTTTTGAAACGGCGTTTTTCTGTTGCTGTCGTTAGAGGAACCGCGACATCGGTGTTGGGTACATTGCCACGTACTAAGGCGGTTTTGAACGATAAGACTGGTGTTGGTTATTTTGGTTTCAGTACTAGTATGACATAACTGCGGTAGTCATTTTAGCGCCAGCTTCGTTGTATCATTTTCCCAATAAATCAGGAGGATACATGTTAATATGCGCGCATCTTTATAAATCTCGTTATCTGGTAAGTCCTTAGAAAAATTTGTAATGACCTTATTTTATTGTGGCTGGCTAATATAAAAGGAATATGCGTCTGAGAGTACCAAAGAAATATATCCTATATTTGCAAGAAACTGACAGGTACAAAAAGCGATCGTCAAAGCAAAACAAAGCCACCATAAAGCAGACATAACCGTGAACACATAAAACATCACCACAGAAAATGTTGCCTACCAGAGGGTTTAACGAATTATTTCCTCGATCGTAATGCAGCGGACTTTCTGGAATACTTGAAAGTGACAAACGATTGCAGAAACTCTGCGGGATGGCAATACTATCAGAATAGTTGCAGTAGGTCAAAACAATGAAGGAAGAATCAACTGGGTGCTGTATCGGTACATGCTGCATTTCCGTTGACCATCATAATACTATACCGATATTTGAAAATTTGGGGACCTTTACATAATCTGCCGTATTACTTTGCTTAACACTCACCAAATTACGCACTTTAAATACGTATCATTTCCTAGTGAGCCTTAGAGGCCAGCCAATCAAATATGGCTAATACGCCTTAAAATCGAGATTAAACTGGGAAAGCAAGGTCTTGCGCGAAATTTATGAACGTTCCTAAATTTATCCCTATTCAAAGTAAAGCAAAATAAAAGAGCGCAGAGAATCGTCCTCTTGACTTTTATTTCTTAAACTGCTACCTTGTACACGCAGGCAAGTCACGTTTTTACTGGGTCGACCCATCAACAACATTTTTTTCAACAGTGGACAAATTACGAGTAACGTATGAGCACGCTCTGCGCTGAGCTGAGCGGCTCGCTTCTTGGCCTGGAAATTTTATCGTAAATGCGAGTTCTTACAGCGTTTCATGGCAAAAATTCCAGTCCAGGATGTTGGTATTGGACCGTGATTTAGGCAAGCAACAACAGATGATAAAACATCCTTTACACAAACTCTCAACTCCGTATCAGTTTACATTGGTTCAGCTGGGTCTTTGATCAACTCGTTCTCACTGCCATCAACCCTTTCTTATTCTGAATAGTTAATTCTGAGGTCGACCTCCTAGCGCGCGTTTAGAATGAAATACTTATTGATGTTCTAGTGGATGATTTCATAAAACATGGGCAGAAAGGGAAACCCGAGCAAGTTAGTTTTATGCACGTCATGAATGCTCCGAAAAACTGTGATTCTCTAAATGTAGCGCAGGAAATGCTCAGACAGTGCATGAGGCAGGGGCATGTAAACCGGACAGTTTTGTACCAAAATTCGCTCAAAAAGTTTCCATCGGCTTTTCTACGATTGTTGTCGGAAATGGTTTTTCTCCACTGTATTCTTAATGCTATGTTGTAGAGAATTCATTTCTGCATTGTGCAAAGTTGGTGAACTAGAATGACAAAAATTTGTATTGAGACAGTTGATCAGTTACGTTATACTTCCGGAAAAGGCGGTCGTTGGGGCCGGAAGGATAACTTCCTTCCGAATATTTTTTTAATGTGGCGTTTTTGACTAAATTTATGCCTTCCTAATTCCCCAGGAATTCAGGGGCGAAACGAGTACGAGAGCTTGAAACCGAATTTCTGGCGAATTTTCTAACTCTGAAATTGCCTCAGAGACCGCTCGGATTCGGTGAGTGTCTTAGTGTTTTACTTGCGACCACCCAGCTTTCCACAGAATATCCGTCCAGGCATCTGCGATATTATTGACACAAGACCGTGTTTGAAACAAAGTTAACAAACAAATAGTTTGTACATTTGGTTTTCATGCATACGACGTACTCGTATAATCAGGCAGTAAACTGCCGTTCCCGCTATGGCTACGCTCTCTCGTTAAAAACATACACATACATATACAGTTCAGTTTACACATACTGGCTGTAACGAAATTCTTGCTTTTCTATGGGATAAAGTATGTACTTGTGGTGGTAGTATTTGTGGGATAAAGCCTAGCACAAGTCGTAGACAAAAGATCTAAATATGCTGTAAAGTTTAGGGACCATTGTTTACTTCCGTTATCGGCTTCCAAGCCCAGAAAGCTAGTAACAGTACTCCATGGGTTCTAGAAAGGCAGGCGTTCGATAACGTATTAATTAGTTACACCTCGAATACACCATCAGGCACGCGCGCTGGATGTACAGCCTTATTTACGTTATTCGTGTAGTGCTTTTATTGGCCAATGTATTTCAAACGGACCAAGTAACTAGCTGAACACCGATTAGGTGATGACCTGCTGCTACATTTACTTTTATTATCGTCCTACAAAAGCCGCTGCTTGAAAATTTCGCTGACCTTTACATAAGGTAAGGTAATTCACTGTAATGCTTTGCGTTAACGATAACGCGCGTCTGCACAGAATATCCAGCGATACGTCTACGACGTTGACAAACGGGCGTGTCTGCAAGAGAAAAAGAGTTACTACGTTTGGTATATGCGTGCATTATGGTGTACATATATTACTGATATATATTAAAGCACTTAGCGGCAGAAGTCTAACCGTACGACTACAGCTGCAGTAAATCAGACAGTGACCACTGCAGGATTTGCATTCTTTTATGGTTACAGATGTGGGATATGAAATGGATGTTTATTGATATTTCTTCAGTGTGTGTAAACCGACAACTAACCATAAAAATGCCCAAAAAAATACACAACCGCCAACGGCTTTTGATGCTGGCAGATCAGACATATTACAGGATGTGACGGTTAATTATAAGCTACAGTTCGTTTCCAGCCCGTGGTACGCTCTTGAAAGAGCAGTCCAGAGTAAGTGCTCCATATTAGTGGGAAATATATTATTCCTGTACCTTGTACAATATATTATTCCTGTACCTTGTGCTGTATATGACTTGAAGTGGGATTGCCGCCACCTCCTCTACTTCGACAATACCTGTAAAAAGCGGTGTTGTAGGTTTCGTTTGATTATCTGGTTAAACTGATTTGTGCGTTGATTATACAGCATCGTTCCACATCCAGGCGGAAGTCCGATACTGTGATATAAACCTCTAACGCACCATCATGCGCGCGCTCAGAATTCACAGTCATAAATCATTCATATGCCACAATCAGAAATTATGAAAAATGCATTCTACGGGTGCTTCGCACTTCACATTGCGTCCTTGGTGCATGTTATAAATGCGCAACGAATGATGTCGCCGATCACTGGCCGTGGCAGTGTTTAATAAAACAACTGTTAGAAAAACAGTACGTTGTTAAGCATAACAAAAATTTCTTCAATAATTTTATGGAGCAAGTTGGTGTAAAGTCAAAATTTTCAAAATTATATGTATACATTTCGAAATTCTAAACCTTGGATGTTGTTCAATACCAATCTAGGCATGCATGTTGGACAGAATAACATAGTTACCACATAACTAAATTAAAATCCAATGCCAAAAACAGAGGGCAATTTTAACATCGGCAAGCAACCCAAACATTAAGCAACCGAACTATGAAAATGACACATAAAAACGTGATTGAAGCAGAAGTGTTGTCACTGGACGGGTTCATTACCGGAAGCGTTACTCTCGCCTGTTCATCCCGCATTATCGGTAACACCGGAAGGCGGTAAAATTTAGCACACGATAGCGCAGAATCCGACGGCAGTGTTCTTCCTGTCAAAACAAAAAACACGTTTGGTTTAAGCAGTATTTTTGTTATTCTCAGTTAATAAAGGTCATCATCGCGACGTTACACACATACTTACTGTACATGTTTCGTAGAGTACCCGTAATCAGGGAACGTAGTTGGTAGAAAAGCTCACAAACTAACAACTTCAGAAGGGTTTCCGCCACTTTAGTATTGATCGAGCAAGCACAAAAAAGCACTGACGATGTCTAAATAACGTTTCCTAGGAGATGGAAATAAATCGTACAAATAAATTGATCAGCCTCAGTGAGAACAAGCATGGTGAAGTACATTTAGTTCTGTAACTGTGAGTGAATTACGAGCCATTTAACATTTAACGCTAAAATAACATTTTTGAACTTGGTAACAAAAGCTGCATGAATTATAATCAGATTTCGCTCGAGAATCGTGGACATGGGCCAATCATTTTCAAACTTTCATGCTTTTAAATACTTTGAATACTTAATTGCGAAAACTCCGCATGGAGCAGTTAAGAAAATCGGCTGAATACAGCAGGTCAACGAATTGATCTATATAATACAGATCTAGTTAAAACAAATTCTAATGTTGTTGAATTACTTAGAAAGGTGGACGCTGATCATCGTTCTAAGCTGAGTACTAACTTAATGATGCCAAAGCAACCGCGGTACGTATCTACAGAACACCAAGACAAACGGATCCCCGACAATCATCATGACAAAACGGCCCGGTCGCTTGGAACAGGCCACAAAGCCCAATACGGCGCGCAGTAATATTTCCGTTTGGGCTGGGACTCGGGATCGTAATGGCTCGAGCGCACGGTATACCGTAACGTTACACTCAAGATGATGGGATGAGGATATACCTTTTTTGTCTTCGAAATGCATCCACCGATTCAATTTTCGGCAAGGGCATCGAGTTTTCAGTGAAAATTCGCCGGACATGCTCCGCCTTCGAATAGACATTTAAACTAGGACAAGGATAAAAATTAGGAACAAGAACAAAACAATAAAGACCCTATATGGACAAATTTAACCAAGGGATTGTAACAAACTAAAAATTTATAAAACTACATAATGGCAGCAACGGAATAGACAGTAATGGAAGCCTTACGTTAATCGCAGCCGAAACAAATGCTTGACAAAAAAATTATGCAGATGTACCGACCTGCAGCCGATACGGAGTAGTACCTCCAGTATTCTCCGCCGCCACCTTGACGTTAAGCAAATGGTGGATTCACCACCACAGTAATGTGCCCGGGCTATACACGGACGGACTGCGGACTTTCAGTCAGGTCAGTGAGATGTTCAGCCGTGGTGCATAAACCGTACTACAGTACAAATCACAGCCGCTATCATTTCCAGTGACTGATGCTGTTAATTTTATCATAAGGAATCATATGCCAAGACACTAAATCTTGTTCGGCTATTCGGCAAATTACTCGGAAAGAAATTTATAGGATTTCATATTTAATATTATTTTTAATTTTTTTGTTTCTTATGGTTGTTGTAATTATGTACTAGAAATGTAGCGTCATGTTTTTGCGGATACGATTATACTGGCTGGCTGATCTGTTGTCGGCGACTGCATGCTTAGTCTTCATTGTAAAACAGCCGGGATGGAGTTTTTCCAACAATAAATTTACAGATTTACGAGATTGTTTTTCTGGTACTCTTTCCTGGTGTAAATTGAATTTTATCAGAAGTATTTTGGTGAGAGTTTATGGATTTTGATATGGTGATTGAAGTCCAGTGCAGAATTTTTGGTGAAAATCATTTTTGACGGTGATTTTGAGAGTTTTTCTGTGGTGTTTTCGTGCTGAATCATCACAGTGTTTACCAGTTCTTTTTTTTTTAATTTATCGTCGTTACTGGCCACTTCTCTCGATTGAGGCTTGATCCTGGGATAAGTGGGAACGCTTTGGTTGAGAATTTGGTTGCGTACAGTGGGAATTCGGTTTTGGAGATCGGTGGAAGAACGGGCTCAAGGAAGTTCGTTGCCTTGCCGAGCTTATTGTAAAGAACAGGGATTTCGTGAGGTAAGTAAGTCTATATCGTGTTACTCACATAGCTGTAATACGGGCTTTTGTAGAGTAGTTTCTCTGTAGGGGTACAATTTTGTAGATTTTGGTAAATTGTGCGCAGGACAGAGATTTTGCGTACGATTGTCTGGGTTTTATGTTGAGCGGTACAGAATCGTGGTGGTGAAGAACGAGTGTTGGTGTTGTGTGACCGTGGCGTGCATTGAAATTGCGGGCCGCGTGCTTTTGTGTTTCGTGTTTGGCAGTTAAAAAGGCGTCAGACCAGATCGCAGATAACATCAAGGAAATACGGAGAAAGTAAACGGAAAATTTTCTGCTTCTTTAGTGAGGGTGTCTGGCGTTGTGGTTGTTCAGTGTTCATTTATTTTATTTTCTTTAATTAATTTGTTTCAATTAATGGAAAATTCCCGGAAAAATTTGCCCGACATTTTCGAGCAAGTTATAAAATCATAAATAAACCGCTCATTTATTGACACCTTCAAATCATATCGAGAGGACGAAGTCCGATCGAGTATCCTTGTTTACGAAATTAACAGAGTGGAGAAATGCACCGCGATAAAGAGCAAGAGGATCATCGAGCCAGCCGAATTCTCGACCATTCAGTCCGTCAGGAAAGGGGTCAATGAACCGATCTTAGCAGCTTCGGGATGAAGAAATTCGGCGGAAAATGGAGGAGAGAAATCAAACGGCGGCTGCAGCCTCTCAACCAAGCCGTCCACGACGAAAAGCAGCTGAAGAGGCGACCGAAAAGAATGCCGTATTGGCAGCTCAAGGACGACGAAAACCAAACCTAACTACCAAACTACCAAAAATATCTCAGCGTATCGGTGTGTGGAGTCGAAGGATGCTAAAAAGTTCATCGCTTCGATGCCGGATGTTTTCCCGAATGCAAACCAGAAAGACGTCAGCCCTCTTCGAGAACACATGGATGCAGTGCACAAGTTCTTGGCATGGTCTCATGTGCGAACGTATCTTTGGTCAGAATTGGATCAAATGTGCGAAGATATTGAAAAAGAACAGAATGATGTTAACTTGACTGAACGGAAGAATGGAATGCATTCCTACCTGCATCCAGCTAGAAAGCTGAAGGATATCAACGCAGTTGATTTCGTCCTGCTGAGTCAGTTCAAGACCTTTCATTTTGAAGATCCAAGTCTGAATATGGGTCAGTTTACACGGCGCGACGCTCAGAAGCATAAGAAATACCTGGCGATGTGTGCAGCTTGCAATCTTGGACAAGAAATGCCGAAACCTGAATCCCGAGAGTACCATAATGTGGAAATCAAGAAGGGATTTCGCCTCATTTTTGCGGGTCGTTTGGGATGTCGAACGGCGCTGCGTGATTTGTACGGGTTTCGCCAGTATTGGGTGAACCTGTACAAACCATTTGGTGGGCTGATTAAGCAGCTGTTCCGCTTCATCATCAAGCTATTGGATGATCCTGAATTGCTAGAAAAATTGACCGGATTTTTGGCTGCAAAGAATGGCAACAAACCGGTTGAAGACGATGAATTTGACCATATGAATGATTGGATCGAAAATCTCCGAATGAATGTGGCTCCAAAGTAGGATCATATGTCGAACCAGAACCAGCCACGATCGAACCGTGATCGAAGTGCTTTCCGACGTGGTCGTGATGGATCCTGCGATCGAAACCGATATGGAGGATTTCCGGATGACTCGAGTGGTTCCAAGTGACGAAGTCATTTGAACGCTCCTTACCTGCCGAAGCCGCTGAATTTTTCCTGATTTGAATGTGCCGCGACCAGATGAGTGTGATCAGTGGACAATCCCCCACTTGAATCCCGTCTGCGTATTCTCCTGAAAGGATCTCGCCTTCATCGAAGTGCCTTCCTAACGATGCTCATCAAAGAAACGGATCTCTAACACTTTATTTTCTTTAGAATTTGTGTTCTAGCCAAGTGTAGCGTGTTTCTTCTGTTTTCTTGTCGCTTTTGTGTTAAAATTTTCAGTGGAAAAGCCCCGCGATGACCTGGAAAGTGTTCGCCGAGGACGTCTCACCCCGCGATTAGAAGGCGTGCCATGTAGGTGCCTGCGGCAGCGGATATGGAATGGGGATTCCCCCTGAAGTCAGCAGATAATGGCTGACGCCTGACCCTGAAGCCTGACCCCGAGTATTGACCGGACAGGATCGCCTTCTGTTTACTGTTGCCTACTGGCATTTGATTCTGTTAACTTGTCAGTCTTGAAAAGCCTTGCTTTTCATCGCGTCAGAAGTTACGCATTTGTGCAGACTCGCTGTGACCTATTTTGTACTGATAAAGCTACCTTGGGCCAAGTATTTGTATTCTTCCTGATAAAGTACAAGTCGTTCCTGAGTGTTTGGTTCTTTATTATATACATAGAGGACATTTCAGTACAGATATAGAACATTTCCGTCCGTCACAGATATTGCCAGATTATACGGGGTTGTCTCTCTTTGGCCGTCCACGCTTTCCGTGTTCCCTAGAAGACCCCCGAGATTGCGTGTACTCGGCGAACATGGTGGCCATCTGCTGGTCAGGACCAGGTGGTGCTGCGTTGTCACAGGGTGCTCCCAGCCGACGCGCGCGACGCTCCAGTGCATACTGCAATGCAAACAGCAAAACTTCCTTAGGTGTCTGTATGTTTGCGAATATTTGAGAGGGTTACATTTCATGGAATAGTGTTCAAACAAATGAAATCTCTATATATTAATTTTATTGACTCCTTCCAATTTTGTCTACGAATTTCCTTAACAAAATAATTTTTTTATATTTAATAACTAACATCTATCCAGTGTAATAATGGTTCGAAATCGTTTACCGAAAGTGTATCAAAACGGTGCATCCCCAGATCAGATCCTCCTTTGAACTCTTCCAAATGAAGCAGCAAATGCATTTTTGTTATGTTTTTGTCGTAATTCAGCGCCTCCGCCAGGACCGGAAACGCCTCACGCAGTGTTTCGGACTGGGGCAGAGTAACCAGTAAATCTAACAAATCCTCCAGTTTTCGAGACATTTCACACACCATATGTATGCGTATGCATCGATCTTCCGAATCCTGCCCGCGTCTTTCAGCTTTCAGAGCCAGCAGATTAGCACGTAATAATAATACTATTGCATCATCTTTGTTCTCAGTTTTTGCCTAATTTCTTTTAGTTCCAGATTCATATTTGAGAATTATATTTGTCCCGATGTGTTGTTTACCTTTGGCGCCAAAATTTACCAAAACTTTAAATAATTCTAGCATCAACATCTCGCTCATTATTGAATTAATTACTCAATAAAAATTTTCAATTTGCACAGAATGTGCCGTGTAATCGTGGAAACAGCAGCCCACTTACGAATCGTTCAGCCCCGCACAAATCCCTTCTTACTCGGCGCTTCGCCCGTCTTCCCGTACACGGATCAGCCTGCTGCGCATCGCCGTCCGTCGCACGGCCTCCTGTGCGGTTCACAATTCCGGATCAGCCACCACCTCCGTAACGACCATCCCGTCCATGTGCCGCACAGCCGCCGTAACCACGCACACTCGGGTCCGCTCCCCAAAGAACAACTTCGGCGCGAATTTCCGCTGGCCCGAAGGGGTACCCGCCAGTTTCACGTCCACATGGGAGGTGCTGCCGATCAGGATGGAGAAGTGGACGATCTTGAAGGGAATGCAATCAACGGCGGATAATCGAGGCACGGGGAACCGGTGGTGAAGTTGGGGTCACAGAATTGCAGCGGGTGGACGCGACTGATGGGACCGACGTACGGAGCGATGCGGGCCAGACAGAGGCACGCATTGCGCGCATACATTTCCCACAGATTATAATTTATCACACATGCCATGCTCGGACAAAGAAATGTTCACGCAAATAAATACGCGACGAAATATATAGATAAATATATAACGAAACCGACGTGAGATTTTTTAATGACGCTACATGGGTTTAATAACAGGTGGCAAGTTTGCATTAACAGATG
>JAQGAU010000208.1:0-34489 GCA_034698045.1 Paramacrobiotus richtersi
GCCAAACGCCAGTTGGTCACGTTGTTCTCCGCGCCCAATTATTGCGGGGAGTTTGACAATGCCGGAGCGATGATGAGCGTGGATGAGACGCTTATGTGCTCGTTTCAGGTAAAAAATTGGCAGACAATTAAAATTAAACATATTAAATTAAATTAAAGATAAACACATTAAAAATAAACGTTTTTATTAAAAATAGACAGAATATACGATGACAAATACAGAAAAAATGGATAAAGAGTAAAATCATGGATTAAAATATAATTCTTAGCTTTTCAAAGCGCAAAGCGTCTGTAAGCGCCATCACACTGTTGGGAAAAATATGAAAGAGAAATTTTAATATGGATAAAAATTAATAGAGAAAAGTACAATTTTGAATAAAAAAAGTAGGTGTAGGCAACGAGATCAGTGCCTTGAGACAAAAAAATGCACAGATGAAAATATCTGGATTAATTATTTTTGGATTATTTATAATTATATTTATCGATTATTTTTGATAGATTTTGAAGCCGGCGGATAAGAGGAAATCACCACCCGGCAACACCATGGGCGCCGGTTCCAACTCCCGCCCCATCACACCGCCGCGCGCCGGAACGGGAACGGCCTTTGCCAAACCGGGCAAAAAGAAGTGAAAAAAAACACCTGTTCTTTGAGCACACAATTTTTGTCACTCATGCTGGACTGGCCCGTGTTTTCTGCTTTTTTTTCCTCCCATCTAATTCGTATGCTTCGCTTATTTACTGGTTAACTGAATGGGTTATTGTTAGCGAGCTTCTTTTTTTTCTTCTCATCCTTGTTGGACAGTGTGTGTGTATGTAGATGGGAGAAAGTCGTCGTTTTCGTGGGCGAATTTCAATAGGCCATATGATGCATCGTTTTGAACCATGATTTCGTTTTCTTTGTCGGGACACAGCCGATTGACGCTCAGGTTGTGTATATGGTTGATGTTTTTGTCAGAACTGACTTACTGAATGTATCTTTAATCGCCGCATAAAGACTGATGTTGAATCGGCGGCGCATGTACTCTGTCCTTCTACACAGTTGACAGAACAGTTGGTATGTAGTTTATCAGAAACAAAAAGTTTGTGATCACAAATGAGATCGAAATACGCATTCCGCTGTTAGTTGTGTTTCATCAGTTTCTACCTCTAGCATAGGGTTTAAAAGTGACTTTGGGATAACTACATAATTATGTAGTAACTTGAATGAGGCTTTACATTAACCGAGCGACTTTAAAACAGTACACAACCAGGTCCCGTAACAAGCTGTCAAATTTAAGCTGCGCTAGCGTTACAAAGGTGTACGTCCGTCGGTTAGTCCCGACTAACGAGATGCAGCGACGCCGGCACGGTAGGTGACCATACATTATCGTCATTTTTGACCCTTATCCAAACTACATAAAAGTATAAACGAAAAAACCTGCGGATGTGCATCATATTCGTTATGTGCTGTATGTCGTCGTTGTTTAGTGAAATGTTTACCATTGCTGACCCGGTTTACACCTTGTGTGTTGTCTGGCTTCCTTATCTTCCCGCAAAACCCGGATCTCGCCTAGATTCCTGCATGGGGCCGGCACATAGTGAAACATTCGTGTCGGGGTCGGTCATCGACCGGATGAAAGCCAGTAGCCAGTACTAGCCACTCCGGCATTCTCCCACAGCGAATCCACCAACTCCCAGCAACAGCACAACAACATGGAGGTGCACTTATGGAGGCTGCTGCAGAAAATAATGTGTTGCGCTATTCGTCCAAAACTGACTGTGAAGTGCTGTGTTACAGGCGTTTGTCTCATGTGCAGCCGTAGTGCTTTGTTGCTGACGTGCAAATTGATTGTTCGTTAAAGTTGCAAATAGAATGAACAACAATCCGCACAGCATCGCCCACACCACCGCGCTGGCCAACGCTGATCCCGTGTATATTTGAACCTCCGTCTTGGAACCCCAGCTGCCTGCAGACGTTTAAATCCAACTGTAAAATTTAATTACTAAACTAATATTCCGCATTAAAGATGAGGTGATCCACTTGTATTTCTTCGAAGACGGTATTACTATGCAGTGGCTGCAGAAGTAATCCAACAGCGCGCGGTCGACGGTAGTATCGTTACTTACCGGCAATAATTATAAGTAACGATACTACTGTCGACCGCGGTAACTGAGTTACCGCGGGATGGATAACGGGGCACCCGGCCGGCCTTTACCGGTCGACAGTTGTTGAAGCAAATTCGAATACTGCACTCGAAGCGCAGTAACTGGCTCCGGGAAACTTAAATACGTTGAAATTTTGGCACGCAGGCTTAAAGTATGGTCAGCTGGATCCCGTGTGTCCATATGGCAAAAAAGTCCTGTCCGTTGCTCATCTGCCAAGCGAAACGCACAACCGCAGATTATCTCCCAGCTCGTCACTAACCGAACCATCTAGTATACGAAATTCTCCGTAATTACTCTGACATTTCCATGAATGTCCTCGGCTACTGCCATGCAGTTACCGGCGAATCTCGAATCTACCCTGCATATACGGTACCACGTATTTATACACGGTTTGCCTCTACCTTAAACTGAATGTTCTACTTCTCACCAATGTCGGCAAATCCGAACGAAAAAGGCTCTTATTCCTTTGAACATCCGATATCTTCGGTCAGCGAGAACCAGCCGTCCATCTCGTATGTCTAACAACTCCTCGCAGGGCTCCTTGTCTATCCATACGCAGCGCTCCTCACAGGGCGAGTTTTAGTGCAAGGGTGATCACTGCACTGGCACGCCCTCAACAGTATCGTCGAGGTCCAGCTTGTCAGATTTTATGTCTCGCTCCTTCACAAGATAATACTAGTACTTGGCATGAGTGCCACGCATGGGTGATATTCAGACTGGGAGAAACAGCAATGACCGGCCGGAGCTAATGACCTGCTATATGCCGCTGCAGTTCCAGGGCACAATTCTAAGCGTTTTCCAGGATGAAACATGTACGTGAGCGGTTCCAGCCTTAAGTGGCCGTCGGTCCGTTTGAGACACTCAAGACCAGCGAGAAACGGAATGAAACGAATCGCATTTAGGCCCGGCCACCCTGGACACTGGCTATCTCATGACACATTCGCCGCTTATGCACTTGTTTTTCATGCGCCCATGCATCTCCAAGCAGTCTGTGACCTATAACAATTTTGTTTATCATCTTTGGCGGTTATAATGTAGCTACAGTTTTTCGAACCGATTTCATCATAGTCTTCTAAGCACTGGAACTTCAGTGTGTCCTGTCTCGCTTGTAGAGAAGGACGGCAGCAGCACTTCCTTATGGCAACGCACGTAAAAACCGCAAAGCGACCGCTTTTCGAATCGCATCTTAAATTTATAACTAGTTGACTGCGCGCGTGATCCGCAAAGAATGCTGCTTACTAATTTTAACTGCTGGTAGTTATAGTTTCGTGTGCCTCTGCGAATAACAGAATCTGATGACCCAGCCCGGGATGTCGGCTGAATGAAATCTGTTTTTCTGAATTTGGACGTACTGCTAACATCTGTCTATGACATCTATGTTGAGGCGCTGGAATCCGAGTCTTTCCAATCTCCTGGCTCTACTTCGAGCCAGAAAGCACCACCGAAAGATGGAGATTTCTTCAGTCTTCTAGTCCCACTTGGCACCATTACCTCTACATAGTTTAGATGTTTCGAACGAAGCAAGAAAGTGGTCGTGAATGTACTTTACGCTCCTCGTCCGAAAATTTTGTTTACCTCCGCACACCGACGCAGCGTCCGACTGGCCATAGGATTGCCAGTCGAAGCGGAGACCACCATAATTGTAGTAAACCATGCCTCGAATATATTTAACGCCTCAGGCCCTCAGCACACAGATGCGCGTGCTTTGCACGACCAACCAATCAGATGCGCACATATTCATCACCCGTGATTTTATGGAACTGCAGCCCTTGGGAGAAGGCTGAATCGCGGAGGGCCGCGCGGCGGGACGGGTAGAGCAGAGGCATCCGCATGCGTATCGGTACGACGTACATTGCCGCAGCTCCATCGAGGTAAACAGTGCTGGAATTTTTGGGTCAGAAGTGTTTGGCATTTTACTTGTGCTCTGTTTAAGATCGATGCATTGAGTTATACCTACTGACTTGTTTCCAGATCGGGACATGTACGAGTACCTGTAAAAACTGAGCGCTGACTAGAGCGCTGACAATGAATATCGTTCAAAAGTCAGCCAAGGAATGTCATACACACCAGCCACCTTTAATACTAGATAATATCTCAATCTCAATTTATAGTTTTCAGTAATTTAGGCCATGTTTGTGTATCTGTGTATAAGTATACTTATTGTTAATTACCTACCGTTTACGGCTTAACTGGGTTGCGGCTAATCTACCATAATTACATTCAGCGAATGGAACGAAAGGAACACCACGAGCTACGACTAGATAATTCATAAGGTGAACGCAAAGATTTACCGGTGCTCGTTTTACAGTTATGAATGAGGCCACTCCCAGAGCGCTTGCGTAATGCGGTATGCAGATAATTCCATCAATATTCTTGCGTAACTGCATTTCAGTACTTTGAAGACTAGACTACTGCCGGCTTGGTGCAAGGCGGTCGCTTTATCGATGCACACATGTGTATGAACCGTAATAGCTTGTGACTGTAGTCATGCCATGCCAGTCTGTGCGATGTGTAGCTTCGCATATCGATCAGGTTCTTGCACACTAGTCTGCTATTTTCAAAATAACGAAGAGTTCCAGCCATCGCAACGCACAGGTATCGCGATATTAATAGTCAGCCGGATGGATTTGAATGTGAATGCCATTCTCCCGGTTTAGTGCGATCATATATGTGTGTTACTGTGAGTGCAGGACGCTGTTTATTTCGACGAGCAATTCTCAACGTTGCTGCTTGTCTGTTTTCCCTTTTCTTGCAAACAGCTAAATAAAATGTCGCAAATTCTTCTGACCCATGTTATGGAAGAATTGGAGCAGTATATTAACAAGAAACTATCCATCGTTACTAACGGAGATAATGGCTTCGAAGGCTATCTCGATAATGTTTCGCCAACGACGCTTATGATTGTTCTCAAAAAAGGTAATGATATATATGCATCATAAATATTTACTCCACAGGTCAGTGCCCGGATTCTTGCGGTATTTCCAATCAGTTTGTGTGGGAATATTTCCTCCGGGTTGAGTGTCAAACTATTACGGCATTCTTTTTGTAATCTTCTGCGACGGGAGGCATGCAGATGCTCGCGACTCAGTTTAATAAGGCTGATCCAGATACTAGAGCAATTACTAGTATGCACCTTGTGGGCCTGTACTGGCTGTACAGTACAGTAGTAGCTCTGTATTTTGGTAATCAAGTACTGCTGTTCCTGATGCATTTTTTCTAATCGTCAAAAAGCTGTCTGTGTTTAGTGCGATTTCGCGGCACGGAAGGACGCCGACCGGAGAAGCCAGTAGCAGCTCATGACAGTGTTTACACCACTTTGAAACTGCGATTGTCGGAACTGAAAGAGATTTCGGTGCTCAATGAGTCTGATCCAGGAGCTTTTACCAGCGAAGCTTCTACAAGTGAAGCTTCTACCAGTGAAATGCTCGAAAAGGTAAACAGTTCTAAACACGTTCGGTGTATGAAAACGCCGCTGATATAATTTGAATACACCGGAAACATTTGGTGCAGTAAGTACGAGGCACGCGTACGGTACGCAGCTGCCAGTGCCAACCACCTAGGGTTGGTTTCAAAACGTAGGTCGTTTTGATTTGATTTGAATGAATCTTGAAACCACCCCTACAACCACCTACACTGTTACACATAGATCTGCTTGCAGTAACTGTTACCACCGATTATTTTTTGTTCAATGTGAATCTTTCCTCGATGCAGTGAAGTTTGTTTTCCGAGCTTCCATCTGTCAGTTGTCTATGAGTTTATTGGTTAACTTGGTTTCCGTTTTTTTGGTGAATATGTCGCAAAATGCAAGTTTTGTGTACACTTTCATTCCGTTTTCTGCGAAGTTGGCGACAGCTGGACTTTAAAAAATTTAAGTAAAATTAATCATGTTAATGTTTTAGTCTGGCCTACTGCTTAAAGTTCGAATATTTTAGACGGAAACTGGGAATATCGACGCTGGTGACCTTCAGGATGCACCGCAGAAGCCGGCGGTTTTGTTGCACTTAAAGGCAGCCCGCTCGCAGCTCCATCGCTTAGGTGATGACAGCGCCCCCTTTGATATTCAGAGGAAACTTCAATTGCTCTCTGATCTGTCCAAAGAAAGTCAGAATTTTCCGATTCACATACTGTCAAAAGCGAACTTCCGTTATAAAGGCATCATCCAGGAGGTGGATCAGAAGCAGGGAACCGTCTGCCTTAAAGACGGTAAGATGCATTATGAATGATTCGTCGCCGCATGGTTCTAGTCGAATTTGTATTAATGCACCGCGATGACGCGTATTGCACGCGCACTCGTATACAAAGTAGGTATATGCATGTAGCAGAGTAGTATACCACTGCTTGATGGCAACGTTGGTGTTGACACTACCAGCTGTCTATCAGTTGCAGGCTTCAGCAGCTACTACAGCTGTTTGTTGGTGATAACATTTACTAAAAAGAATTATTTCGTATTGAAGCTAAGCGAATTTGAAACGGAATCTATTCGTCTCTATTGGTTAACGTGGAAATTTCGTTATGTGCGGGCGTTGATATGCCGCGTTATCTTCGCTCAGCATGTTGTGGCTTGTATAAAACGGGAATACGTTTTCGCTCGCGAGCTCGTACTTTTGATGAGCGTAGTCATTTTCTCGTGTAAAGTCCCAGCAGTACTCGTAAGTACCGATTTCTTTGAGTAGAGCGTTGATCATAGACTCACATATCTTTGATTGCCCCGGGATCCTTGCAGTTCGCTGTTACGGAACAGAGGATCGCGAAAAAGTGCAAAAGGCTCCTATACGCAATGAACGATATCCGCAGATCAATTTCCAGCTAGACAAGTTGCGCACGATTTGCATTGTGGTGGAATGGTGGAGGAAGACGCAGTACAACAGTCCGGGAGCATCTTCGGAAGTGGAAATTGTATGCATTTCTGTTGCACACTGCCACTGTATCGAGGAATGGTCACCGATTACGCATATTCTCTTATATTTCAGGACGGTGAGGTCCATGCAGAATCCTCGTCTAAACCAGAGGAGCCGATGGACCTCCGCACAGGTTAGTACTCGGAGAGTAACACATGCGATTACCCTGAATTCGTGACCAGCAGCAGTCCTGTACTTGAGTGGTTGGACGCTTTTTATTGATCTTTGCACTTTTATGCAGAATATTTATATGGTAGGGTGTTCAGATCTATAACGTTTCGTAGGTGTACCAATCCCTCCACGAGTACGTCTGCGGTACGTTGAGAAGATAGCGGAAGCCATGAATGTTACAGGAACTGATACTGATGTTCCTGAAACCCAGGGCCAGATTGATCAGAATCTACAAGGGTAAATCCTTATGTAGCTTGACAACGTATATCGGGCTTTGTGCAGCTCTTTGTTCCGCACACTTGGCATAGTTTGAGCACCAAATATTGTGCCTGAGTGCAGTACTGCTGCACGTTCAGATGCAGCTGATTATCTAGTACTGAAGGTTCTGTTGGGTTTTGAAATCTAACACCACTGACTTTTACAGAAGCTCCAAAGATGTCATGGATTCTGATCTTAAAGCAGAAACTGGCCAGCCCCCAACCGTACCTGCCTTTGTACTAAAACCGCGACGAAAACGGCGAAAGACACCTCAGATGTCGCTGAGGCAGCTAGGCAGACAGCGCCAGTGTGAGATCTGTGCGAAGGTTTATGCGAGCTGGAAGAGCTTGAAAATTCATATGCGGCTTCATACCGGAGAAAAGGCCTTCGCGTAAGTTCACCGCTGTAACTCCAGTTTACTAGGAGATAACGAACTTATGGCGTTGCTTCTGCCACAGATGCCATTTCTGCGAAAAGCGCTTCACACAGTCCAACACCTTGAAAGCCCATATTAACGCACACCTCGGCCGTCGAGATTGGATGTGCGCTGTTTGCAACAAGAGCTTCACTCAATCAGCCCACCTGCGGACGCATGAGAAAACCCACTCTGGAGAAACGAATTACAAGTGCCAGTTTTGCAGCAAGAAATTTCGGTGCAAAGGTAAAGGATTGTGAAGATGAAAGCCTGAAATGTGTGTAAAAAGTACTATCGCGTATACGCTACGGTTGCTGTAGTCCCATATAGAATGAACTATCAACGGCATAATGAGAAATAACCTCAACCGCAATGGTCCATCGTGTGACTAGGGTATTAAATTTAGTATGCTTGTGAAAAGCGTCGACTAAACTGGAGTTAATAACTTTTGTGACTTTTGTTTCGTTTCGACTACCTCGAACCCATGCTTTTGTGTAACGAACCTTCAGCTGTTCAAATGGCACTCAAATGTTTTGTACTGGGCACTTGACACACCTGCGGCAAAGTTCTGTTAACATTGTATTTTTGTTGCACATTGATCTATTTAAGATAGTATATAATGTTATTTGTGATACTCGAACATTGTTCTTCGTTTTTTGACTAGGTACCTGTGATCGCCATGCGCGTATCCATGCCGAAGGGAAACCATTTAAGTGCATCACTTGCCCCAGCGCGTTCACCCGTCGGGAAGCTCTGAACAAACATATGGTCTCTCTGCATCCCAACGTTTCTTTCCAGACAAGCATCCGTGAACTAGTTCGATTTGGAATACCCTTGCCTCTGACCGAAGTTACCATACCGTCCGAAACCATAAGTACCTAGCATACTGGATAGAACTGCTGCTGAGGAGCTTCTGCTTTTCATATGTGAATCCGCGTGCAAATCCGCCCCTTTACAGCGCGATGAAAATACCGATTCTTACGGTATCTTTACTAGGTGCGTCAGCACTGTCCCGTCGCGCGCTTTTCTAGTCTGCCAAGTAGCACTACTGGCTTTGTTTGTTAGGAGCATTTTTGTTTATTTTTAATCTTAACAAAGTACTGAATGGAACCATTGCAAACTCAGGAGCTGTTATAATTCTGTAACGTACAGTAGTTTTCGCGTATTTTGTTCCTAAAAGTTGGGTCATACCGGTGATTTGCGGTTTTTTTAGCGGTTTAATTGCTTACGTACTCGGATGTGATAGCAAATTTTATCGACTAGGTTGGCAGTAAAAGCTGGTTGTTTCAATAAAATTAACTATGCTTGGCTAGGGTTCTTTATTCTGGCGAAACAGCAAGTTTCGTGTATACCTACAGTACACGGTTACACTACCATACAAGATAAACGTACTACAAGATAAACAGAAACTTCGGAAATACATGGCAGAAGCATGCGGACGTTTGGTGTCGGTAGAAAACCTTTCTGTATATCATTTTTTGTGTATAAATAGGTAATTCTTGCAGCTAACGTTAGCCACCGGCTTTATCTCCAACATCATCACTACGAATATGAACCACAAACATATTTCAGTGTTTTCCATTGAGCTATCTGCTTGTCTGATATTGTGTATATATTGCATGCTGTGTCCCATTAGAACTCCCGCTTTACATCTATCCTGCAGGTGGGCTTCTTTAAGCATCAAACAGCGGAATCCTTCGTCTTCCAGTCGTCTTTTAAACCGCAGCTAGACATTCGCAAAACGTGATAATAAGTGAGGCAAGCGTTAATGGATTTAACCACCATGATCACACAGATCTCAGATTACTCGGACAACAAACGGAGTTTGTTGTGCTAAGAAAAAACTGATGCATTCATTACACCCTGGAGCGCGGCCGTCTGTTGTGTGGCCAAAATCCACAAGAATTAGACAAGAATCCTTTCGCGGCTTATTCAGCTTTACTACGGCAGCGGAAGTCAATAGACTCGCAATTACAGTAAAGTGCACAAAATGCACACTGGACAATGGTAAGCATTATTAGCGACGGATCCGCGACAACACTGGACCACACATGTACAAATCCCCATAGGGATCGGGTTGCCTGGATTATCCTATAGTCCGAAATCAGACGGAAGCGTGTGACTGAGCTTTAAGGAAATGTTCGTATAGTGGCGTGAAACGTTACAGAAATAGTATCTGACATTCGGCATTCTATATTAATGCTGTCATAGGTAGTAACAATATGGAAGCTGTCACTTTTAACGTATTAAAGTGTTTGGCAGAATACTCCACCGATATGGTAACATAGAGCAGAGTGGAATGTGATTGAAATTATTTTTGTTATTTTATATTCCAGCCGTTAGCACACAAGCAGGCAGAAACATTTTTCAACACCTTTTGATTTAATGATATCGAGCGGTAGTATCTGCGAAATGTGAGCAAAATTTCCACGATAACAGACGTACGTATGTAGCAACTGCATCCATATGCATACAACTGCAATAGTGCTTTTAATTTGCAACTTATTTTTACTGCACAACAACGTAACGTATCTGTGTGCTTTAATATTACATTATGTTGACTAATAACCGTAGCAAGGATTTAAGGCGATAGCAGTACGACACGAGTCGAAAACAGTCTTGATAACCTAATAAAAATGGTAGTCTCCAACATCAATAAAAAAAGAGGCGTACGACAAAAATGGGCGTCAAAAAGGTAGCCGCTAAAGAAGTGTTTATACAAATTTCGGATTAAAACCATAACAGAAAAAGGCATATTTTCTATTTCCCGTGGTCTAATTAGCTGGATTCTAGCAAAACTCTTCCTGTAACAGCGAACCTCGAAAGACGTTGAACAACCCGGTGTTCCTTTACCAAATGGATCGGATCGCGAAGAAGGCGGTCACGGCCGACTACAGCGTGTCGCCAGGCCGCATCCCGTGGCAAGGCGGTCTAATACAGCTACTTAGCGAGCACGGCCCGGCAGCCAGGGAAATAAGAGAGGATGATCAGCGCAGCGCCAAGAGATCGATCATCCTTTGTACGTCCGGCCAGGGAGGTAACAGGAAACTATTTGGTGTTATCCGTCACAAAGTTACTTTTCCCCTTGCAGTTATTACTTTCAGTCGGCGTTTTTTCCCGTTTTACCCGCTACAAACGGGGGTATATTTATCGGCTAAAAGCTTTTCTTTTACCGTCAACACCTTTAAGCGACAATAAGTGATTTCTTGTACCCGCGCTATATCAATCTCCTTTCCGTTTCGAGCTATTCCGGCTTTCAGGAAAAGCCTTACCTAATCGCGGGGATTACGTCAAAGTTATCATGGGAATGCGGTTCGATGGTGGCAAGTTTGGTGTATGCTGGGGTGCCCGGAAATTATAATTTGATTAATTGTCAAACGAATGGCTATTGTTGAAACTCTCGATGAGGAATACTGCGGAAGATGGTGTATTTAACCAAAACACCACTTGGATCGCCGGTGGAGGCCAACGGACCGCGGGACTTTACGCAAAACGTCGACGATGGTGACCTTTACACTTTCTTACTTTCTTTCGAGAAGTTCCACCTTTTAATGAATTTAATCCTGTAATTCTCTCATGATCTGATAGCAGACTGATAACGTTGTCGCAAGTGCTGAAGTTTGCAATCGAATGTTTGCAAGCGAATGTTTTACTACAAAATAATTTCAAACCGGACGACGTGAACTGCGAAAAACACTGCTCATTTTGAATTTCGAAGCAGCCAGAATAAATTTTTTTTAAGATGATAGCCTTTGATGACGGGTGAAAATAGTCACATTAATTTGGATTTGCAATAAAACTTTCGTGAACCATTTCAAACTATACAAAATTTTCAAACTGCCATAAATGCAAGTCCTCATTTCTCAACACTTGCGCCAGCAGTAACAAGTTTTTTTTCCTGAGACATCTAAATTTCCGGATCAAAATCTGCCGGTTTAAACGGGCAAGAATTGCTATCAACAAAATCTGATGATTTTCTGCAGTTTGAACGTAATATGTGTTTCAAATTCGAAATCGCATCCGCTAGAGCTGCATTTTAATAGAATTTTTACTGGACTTGATAGTTTTTAACTGAGCATCAAAGTGTACCAGAAAAAAATGTAAAGGAAACTAATTTGTAGACAATTTTGATGCGACAAGCCCGCTAAGAAGCCCCGTCGGGCCGTCGACCCACAGTCGGGACTTGCTGACCATCCCGACGCACAATCTCCTGGTCGTTCCCAGTCCCGGTGATCCCGTGCGTCGCCTAAGTCGCGTCACTTTGGAGGAGCGCGTAACATGGGATAAGAAAATCGACTTTTTATTAAGGTTTCTTTATACATTTTCCCACTAATTCTCTCGCCTCCAGGGATTATTTGTCCCTATATCCCATTGTTCTCCTGTAGTGTCATCGGGTTTTCCGTGGATTTATCCAATGTATGGCGGTTCCCTTACCTGTGCTATAAGAATGGTGGGGGTAAGTGATGGCCCACGCGCGCTAGCTTCCGGTTGTAATGACCTAAACACGGCACGTGCTTACCGTGTGTGTAACGACGGATTGATTGATGTTTGGTTATCATTTATTATTCCAGACGGTTTTTGTGTGTAAATATTATCAAAACGTTGGTACATGGATGGCTTAGCTTTGTGGCGGGGGGAAATTACACACGGATTCTTTGCTCTTTTTCCAGGTGCTTTTCTGGTGCCTTATATGATATTCTTTATACTTGGTAAGGAATGGGAAAGCTGTGATACTAAATCCTTTTAACGTAAATGTGTAAAAAGGTTAATCATTTTATAATTCATTGAAATATTGCTTGCAGATATCATTTATCGAATTATTACTGTAATATTGTAAACGAAACTGCCGGGTACCGTTGTTTAAATTGGCGGTAATAATTATCTCAGTAAAAGCATAAAGGTTTAAGACAATCAAAAACGGAGTTTCAAATTTTACACATTTGTGTCCAAAATACTGGAATTAAAAAATGTCGCGAAAGTTGATGCTGGTGCCTTTTTTTGCTTGATTGTCTAATAACTTTTTGTATAAAGTGTAAAATTTAAAACTCCTTTATGTCCAAAATACTGGAATTACAACATGTCGCGAAAGTTGACGCTGTTGCCTTTTTTCTGCTCGATTGTCGAATATCTTTTTTTGTATAAAGGAATTAGTCAAACATTTTGCGTATCTATCCTTTGTGTCAATAGCGATACTTTGCCAATGGTCCACATTATTAGCAGCTTATCGTTAATCAATAAGTGGCAAATTATAGCGATTATTGGCCGCATCCAGGCCGGCCGAACGCCTTAATTGCGCAGTGTATACCGGAAGTTCTAACTGCTTTTTAGGTGGTGTTCCTTTATTCTATCTGGAGCTGGCGTTGGGCCAGTACAATCGAAAAGGCGCTGTGACGTGCTGGGGACGCTTAGTGCCCCTTTTCAAAGGTACCAGTAAAGTTAAGAACAACCTTAAAAAACCCGAAGACAATGTGTTCAAAATAAGCCGCCAGGAGAAACGTTCGCTTCAAATAATGCATTCCTAGCAGTATTTCTTGCAAGTTTTAATAGAACGCAGTTATTTAGGGAATACCGTGCACGTGAAAACCGATTAGCACAAATTCTGCATTTATGTGTTTTGTAAGCGTCTTTAATAATGCTCACTTGATACAGTCTTTTGGGCTCTGCAAACTGGAGTTTTGTTCTCATAGTACAGCATAGTGGCTCAAATTAAGTATCTCACATCAATATGTTTACATTGCAATATATCGTAGAAATGCACAGATTAAACTGGCGAAATTGCTATATTAAGTGGTCAACATTCACTCTTACGCCGTTTATTCCGTTTTACATGTACAGCTGCAGAATGTATGTGCTGTATCTGTAAGTAGATTTATTATAAGTTAAATGTATCTATATAATTTATCTGTACGTAGATTTGAGTTAAAAATATTTCTCGTCTAGTCCGTTTGCATGGCCAGATCGACGAAGTTAGAACTTACACATGCGGACTATATCCAGCGATCTGAGTACTTTCCTATATACTGCGTGGTTCTTTTACTTTTTATATTTTTTGTTATAGGAGTTGGTCTTGCCGTTGTTGTTGTTTCTTTTTTTGTTGGTAAGTGCCGACGAATTCTCCCGTTTTCGGTTTTATCCGATTAAAAAAGTGCAACTGTTTCCATGCAATACAGATCTTTTCTACAATCAAATCCTCAGCTGGGCACTGTACTTTTTCTTCGCTTCCTTCACCTCCACCCTACCGTGGGCCACCTGCGGCAACGACTGGAACACCAACTCCTGCACGGGAGCCTACGACGATGTGACCGATGTGGGCGATCTGCGGTCCCGGTTCCACTGTGACCTTTGGGTTCCGACGACCAATCTTACCACGCCCCAGCAAATCTCGCCCTGTCTACGCTCAAGTCTCGGCTTGGAAGCCACCGCCAGTAACTTTACACCCGCCATCCTCCTGGAAACCTGCACGGTGCTGCAGGATAATATTTCCACCACCCACTGCCGATCGTCCGCTGATGAGTATTTTTAGTAAGTTTGGCGGTTTCTTTCGTAATAATCGTATTGGGTATATGTTTTCTACGCGTGCATGGTAATTCCCCATAAAAATAATTTTTGCCGACTTTCATCAGTTATAAACTGCTTCAATCTTTTCTCGAACAGTCTTCGGGATTATTTGCTGTGTTTATTAATATTATTATTAGTCAACAAACTGTGATTTTATTTTTATACTTTTTTTTTACGATTTTGTTTGTACTTGTGCTAAACTCTTTCTGGGCTTTATCTGCATTTTTTGGATCAAATTTTTTCAACTGCATCTATACTGTAGATCGTTACTTTCCGCATACACTGCTATAGAGTGCCTAATTATTATTTAAACGACCCCATGCCATATAATTAGGGCAAATAATCACTCTGGTGTTTCGTAGTCGCTCCGTACTGGAAGTGCACAAGAGTTCCGGTCTGGACGATTTGGGCATTATTCTGTGGAAGAATGCCTTATGTTTATTTGCCGTATACATCATCTGCTACTTCAGCTTATGGAAGGGCGTCTTATCATCCGGAAAGGTATGACACGGAGCTTACAAAATTGCGCTCCATTAATGGTCAGTTTCCGTTCATATTTTGTGTGCATCTCACGCAAATTCACACCCCGCTTTGCCGTGACAAGCAGCACTCTCACACACCAAGGTGACGTCGTTTTGGTTTGGGCTTATAGTAAGGTTTTGATACACTCTATCGTAGTTGCATATATTGACAAAGCCAATGTAAACAGAAATCCAGCGGTATACGGCTGTTTTGCGTTATCGACTTGCCTAAATAACTGTTTTGTAAAATAGATTTTGGATATATAAATCCAAAGAAAAGAAGACAACTGGTAAAGCAAAATTCGGCAGTATACATATGGTAGAGCTTATGATATAAACTCGTTTTTCCATGCTGTTATTTTATGTAATTATAAAGATTCAGTTTACCGTTCTAACAATTGTAAGTGTGATTCACAATACCATTTCGCAATAAAAGCTGAATGATGATTAATAAAAACAACCATGACTGCGAGTAGTGTTGTGGAGTTTTTCTTATTACGTTTCGCAATAAAATTTCGCAATAAAAGCTGAATGATGATTAATAAAAACAACCATGACTGCGAGTAGTGTTGTGGAGTTTTTCGAGTGTATATTGAGTTGCATTTTTTTTAAACTAGTGGTAATAAAACTGGAACCTAGTTCATAAAGAACAAACCAGAAATGTGAAACACAAGAGAAGATTAACAGAGCTTTTTTCCACAGAGATTTATTACTCCATTAATACGTGATATAACTGACGGCTTTTCTAAAGAAAAAAAATTTTCTCACATTTACACCAGATGGAAGAAAAGGTGTGATTGATACAGATTTCGATTAAGCCTAGCGTGTCCGCCTTTCTATCCCGGATGCCAGTCGGAAGTGATTTTAAGTGGAATGATTGACGTGATTGGGCAAAATTTGCCATGGTGCACTACATGAAAAAGCCATTTTCATCCTTAACAATGGTGGGGGGGTGCTGCACGCGGTTACGCTCGCCTGCACAGGTAGCGCGCGTGGTAATTGATATGCGCGCACCCAACTTCTTCCCGGCGATCTGGCAGAGGGCTAAGTAAAACTACTTTTCCTAGTGAGAAAAGGAAGAAATAATGTTTGGCCACCATATCGTCAAACACACACAATCGTATCGACAATCGATAAGGAACACAGTGCACTTGTCAAAAGAGTTACGCTACACTGTGCTTGGTAGGGGTAATGGTCAGATCAATAGTTAAGAGTCGCGATTAACAACTAGTTAAACTGCCATTAGATGGGGGCACACACACTTCATCCCTGGAATGTACATGTTTGAGTTTTTCTTACAGGTTGTCTGGTTTACGGCTGTCTTTCCTTATGTAAGTGGTCATGCAATTCACAAATATTTTACCTGTACATAAAATAAAATAACTTTCCCTGTTGTTTCTGTGTAATCGGCGATTTTCTTTTTTAATTATTAAAAGGAATATATATGATTTATAATTATAATTATTTATTATTATTACTTTATTATACCACGGTATATATGTAGCTATAGTATGTGTAAATGGACGTACATTGTTTTTCTGTATTAAATGGCATGAAAAATATTCAATATTAGAATTTGCTGATTACCACTATTTACTCTGTTACAGATCGGTTTGATTGCGCTGTTGATTCGAGGGGTCACGTTACCCGGTTCGCTGGATGGTATCAAGTACTACCTCACACCAAACTTTCAAGAGCTGTATAAACCATCGGTAAGAAATTGTAAAAACTTTTCAGACCGCTGTGAAAGATTTATGTAATTTGTTCACCTCATCTCAGAATTGTACTATATCGAAAATAAAGCAAACTGTTTAGGTTGTAACAATCTCCACAAATTCGCAATGGAATCTAGAATGTTTAGCTGATTCCTTTTTTGTTTTCGGTCTGACTGTTTATTTGAATTTTTGTTGTTTGTAGGTATGGGTTGACGCCGCAACGCAGGTTTTCTTTTCCTTGGGACCGGGTTTTGGAGTAAGTTGCTGCTAACAATGCAAAATAATGGAAGTAACCTTGCGTTTTATGTTTTCAGGTACTCTTGGCATTTGCATCGTACAATAAATTTAATAACAATGTCTACGCGTAAGTATAACTGAGCGGAGGAGATATGAAATTTACTTCATAAAAATTTCCGACTTTTTGTAGTGATGCTATTCTCACCAGTTTTATAAACCTGTTCACCTCCTTCCTATCCGGCTTGGTCATCTTCAGTGTTCTTGGGTAAGATTAATATTAGCGTTATCAGTTATTTTTCATGAGCAGATGATGCAATTCTACTGATAATTATATGTAGCAAAAATTACAAACAGTCTTGTATTTTATTCGTACTTTCGCTCACATTTATAACATCCCATTATCTAGCTTAATTTTGGTCTTACAGTCGATTCATATACTGGTATCTGTGTAAACTGATGTTAAGAAAGTTCTGCATGTTACGTACCAATGAACTGCCATCGAACTGTAAACGGACAGATAATTATAATATATATAACATATAATATAAATATATATTATAATTAATAAATAACAAATGAATACATAAATGTACATACAACATAATTATAATGTAATATAATATATAATATAATATAATTAATAATTGATAAATGAATATATAAATAAATAACATAATTATGATATATATGATTATAATAATTAACGAGTCTGTTCTGAATCATAAGTGACCGCCGTTCTGTTGCTTATGTTACGGCGAGTTTGCGTTATGAATAATAAGAAATTGTTGAAGAGAACAGCAAGAAATGTCAATTAACAATCAATCACTTGTAGGTACATGGCATTGAAAGTGCGCAAGAAAGTGGAGGACGTCGCCAAGGAAGGCCCGGGACTGGTGTTTGTTGTCTATCCCGAAGCACTGGCCACCATGCCCGGCTCGGCGTTCTGGTCGGTGTTCTTCTTCCTCATGCTGCTGACCATTGGATTGGACAGCTCATTTGCCGGCTCCGAAGCTGTCATCACCGGGATCAGCGATGAGATTCCCTTGTTTGAAAAACACCGGGAAATCTTTGTTGGCTGCTTGTTCGCCTTTTATTTCTTCGCGGCCGGATTAGCCACCTGTACACAAGTATGACCTTTGGTTTGATCGGATAGAATTCGCAGTTAACGAATTTTAATTGTATTCGTAAAGTAACAATGGTTCAGTTACTCGTCTTGATGTGCATGTGTAAAACATGTGTTTTTTGGTTTTTAGGGAGGGTTTTACATTGTACAGCTGTTAGATTCCTACGCAGCTGGGTACTCACTGATGTTGGCTGTGTTCTTGGAGTGCATTGCGGTATCATGGATATACGGTCAGTGGCTCGGTGGTCACTTAAAATTTCTTTGTTCAAACGAAATCCGAAAGTTTCCCTGCTTTCTCTATTGGTTTCTTTTCCTTCAAGCAGATAATAACTTCAGCCTGTGTTATTACAGGACAGCAACGTATTTGCGAGGATATCCGTGAAATGCTGGGATTTGCTCCCGGTATATTCTGGAGGATATGTTGGCGTTGGGTATCACCAACAGCTGTTCTTGTACGTGAGATGGTTAGACTTTATTCATGTTTTTAAAAAAAATTATGTTTTCAAGTAAGCAGTAGCAGCTACGAAATCGTTCAGTATCAATATATCAGTAGTACATGTATACTCTTTTTTTATTATTTAAACAGCATTTTTATTCGTTTACAATCCCAATTAACATGTATACCCTTTGTTCGAGCATACATACAAATTGTTATTGTCTTTATATATTTGGATCTCGCTTTCACAACGGTAAATTTTCTACTAATGTTATTATTTTTGAGCTAGTTTTGTTTTTGTCAGTTCATAATCATATATGGAATCTACAACTACGAGCCGCTGGTGGTCAACGATTACATTTATCCGACTTGGGCCAATGCGTTGGGTTGGTGTATAGCTGCCGCGTCCATGGGTTGTATGCCGGTTTTTGCAATTATCAAATTTATTCGAACGCCCGGAACACCCTTACAGGTATGGGATCTGCTGGCTTTTTGATACTGCCTTAATAAACACAATCACGGACTGTCGAGTCTCGACTCCAGTGATTTACGATCCGATTTTTAAAAACGATTATGGATTTTGACCGAATTTATACGGATCATTTTTTAGGTTATTTAGTAATTTTTGAAAATTTTTTAGCAAATGTTGCAGGTGTTTTTCCGTATATTTTCCTGTGTTTTTCTCAACTGTGTGTTGTTTTTGTAGCGACTAAAGAAACTCACCACTCCGTATCGTGATACACACGCTGAGAAGCGCGCAGCTCGTAGTCGCGCTGCCAGCATGGTCATGGACCTAAATACCAATGTCAAGAACAACGGAAACCACATGGCCGTACCCGTCTGAAACCGTTCAAACGAATTTTAAACCAATTGTGGATTTAACGAAAGATTATGTCTACCTGCTACATAGTACAAATGTATTATTCAAATTAACGCGAGATATTTAAGCAAACCGCATTATTTTAGCATGCTGTATTTTACTCATAATAATTGTCTGTTTCTTATATATGTAATTACGAGAATGATTAATGTGTTGTTCATCAATAGGCGATATTTTATGTTATCGCTTACGCAGCTTCGTTCATGCAACAGTATTAATCAACAATACCAATACGTCCATAATTATGGTCCATATTCTACGTGGATAAAAATTTAGCCAAATATTTATAATAAGCATGTCTTCAAAACGGTCAAAATCTTTGCATTTCGGTTTTTGCGATCTTCATGTTCTTCCGATTGCAGCTTCACCGATATGTGCGGAAAAAACGTACTGCAATTAAACAAAAGTTTTTTCGGTTATTCTACCATGAACATGCAACAGCAGTTACAAAACAACCCTGAAACACTTATAACTGGAAGAATAAAACACTAACAATTGATTATTGAACAATTTCCTTTCGAGTGAATGTTGACATCTGTCGATTATACTACGGGATCGCATTTCGCATACTAAAGTGTCTACCTGTTGTTTCAGTACATATGTATATGTAAATTCTCTCGTGCGGCTTATAAACAAAAAATTCTGATGGTTTCCATTCGTTGTCACAAATTCACAAATGATGAGCCGGCACAAAAAATAATGGTCAAGTGGTGTTTTTCGCGCGCCTCTTCGGTTTATTTAGCCAAGCAAGGAAAATATTTGCATGAAGTCGTGTCATTTGCAAAGTTCGGGTGTTCGGCGTTTTCCAGTTTTGAATTAGACAAGTGCAGTTTCCGGTGTTCTTTTATACCAGGAAATAAGGAACCCACGTTAAAATTTCCTCCAAAATGGCGTCCACAGGCTACGGTTCTTTGTTAGCTTCGATATTGATTTCGCTGTTTGTGAGTGTACCAGCGGCTCCGTTATTCGAAGGGCAACAGCAACAGTTGGATTTCACGCTGTCTCCGCCGGACTGGACGGCGGCCAGTTCGCCGCCGATTTTTAACATTGAAGTCCCGGTTTTTGAGCAGACGACCAGCCAGGTAAAGTTTCATTTTAAAAAACTGGGAGAAATAAAAGTAGCATTTTCGAGTACCTTATACATAATATTAATGGCCGTTGCACTTGTACCTAACTATTTACTGCCATCGATATCCGTTATTACGCATGCGCACGAGCGAAAAAATCCAAGTGGGAAAAAACTGATGAAATCAGCGATATTCAGTATGATGGTCTTCGGCTGATGTCTGTGTCGTGTCAATATTATGACTGCTCGAATTCTAGCAGAAATCTGTGGCGGCACTATAGACAGCAATAACCGAGTTTAAACTCGTATTTGTACTTTAAAATACTTTGAACAGCAGAACCAGATATTATACATTACTTCACTGTAGTAGAACAATTTATACTGAACACGCAGTAAATGTACAACTGTTGTGCTTTTTTTAAATACCTATTATTGTTTTTAAATACCTATTATTCTTTGGAAAAGTGACAAGTGACGAATCCGTTTCTTTGTAATAATTATCGTTTTACGTAAATACAAGCTTTTTGCAGTCCTGGCCAAGCCTTGTCGACGTATTAAACAACTTCACCACGACTATCGAAGCCGCAACCAATGACGCATCCTTCCAGCTGACCGGCCGCCTGAACCCCGCTATCGATCGCGAACAGGAACTGCAGAGCATCAAGGATACCATGGTGGCCGGTGTCACTGCCATCCGTGATTCTCTAGTCCACCTGATCACGTTTGTAATGGGCGGCGCTAGTAGCGTGATCCAGCAACAGGTGAGCAACGTGGGCGCCGCGGTCCAGCACGCCGTCAACCACTCGGCCGCCATCAAGGACAGCCTACTAGCCGCCGGAAGCGGCATTGCACAGACGTTCGGCCAGTCGCTCGTTCAGACCCATAACATCACGCATCAGCTGGCGGCGTCCATCTTCCAGGGGCACCATAAGCCGCAGGATACCCGTGTGTAGTCGTGATTGCTGTTGTGGTACATCTCATGGTATTTTACTGTATGCATAAAACATCCGAGTTGCGTTTATGTTTTGGAATTTCAATAAGGGACAGGTCAATTCAAATTTGGGTTTTAGACGTTTGTTAAATTTGTCTCTGTGCTCAGTCTTTTGTACCCCGTGTGGTGTCGACTTCCGGTAGGCCATATTGTCATATGTGGCTCGTCCACATGCAACCGGTACCCGGAGCGGCGAATGGATAAAACCTCTTGAATCTTTCTCAAATGGAGATTTGTCTCTCAATTCTACTTAAGCGAATAAATACTATACGAAAAAGCGCAGTTTCGGAGGGATCAAACCCTGGACTTCTCGCTCCAGCTGCGTAACTTCGAGTGTATATACAGTATGCTTCTTACTGTGTCCTGTTGTGAGTTGATACCTTTGTACTGACAACTAAAAACCACTAATACAATAGCAAATATCAGAAACTGAAAAATCTGATAGTAGCCGCCAACTGTAAAACAGTATACTCAATTAATCATCGATAAAGTAGACATCGTGACAGGCTCATATCCACGCTGCAGTGTTCGATCCGCGTCCGATTGATATAAGCAACACTAACAGCATGTCCGGCTACTTGTTAAAACAATAAAAAAAATAATCGATAGGCGGAAATGATAAGTTTAAGATCTTGTGTTTTGCAGTGTCTAGATCGATGCGTCCAGTGAACAGTCCAACTAGTTAGCCTTCACATGTACAGTGGTCTGTAGTGGCCTAATTATCAGTAGGTTAAGCGTCAACAACAATACAACAATTCGTACTTTTCACGCACAGTTAAAAACAAATTTTGCTCGATATTTTCTGCATCTTTCCCAAATCTGCATTATGATATACTCTGCATTTTATGCTCTGTATAAGACACTTATGGAAGTAATGTTGGAGTAGCGATATAAAATCATTGTATCTCTTTGAATTTGCATGGCACATCCTTTATGGTAAATCATCACAGCACTGTAACTGAACATTCCTATCACTTAAGTTATTTCGTCAGTTGCAAAATTTCGTATCAGTTCCCGGAAGATTTTTCGTCATTTCGTCATTTCTCAGTCGATGTGTCAGCAGCACTTACACCCGGCCAAATGATGAGACAATGCCATTTTTTCGGCCAGCAAAACAAAAGAAACAAGGTGTTGGCAGGTTGCACGGATAATCAGTAATCCGTTACCCGAGGGTCATATTTTGGTGTAAAAACGAGACGACACAACTTCCGGGCAGTGGTCGCTGACTGGCTTATGAAATTCATTGACACATGTACAGTCTCTGTAAACTTCGGCGAAGATTGTTCAGATAATAACCGGCAAAAATGGCGAAAAGATATGTTACTGAAAATCCAAAGCACTTATTTGTGTTTATTGTTTACGTGATATTGGTGGGATGTATGTTAATATCGGCGGTTCCGCTTCGCGGCGATGATGATGATTGGGATGAGCATGATGTACCGTATCTCAACAACAGCAAAGTAAGTGCCCGCATTAACCATATCACATGACCTACCACGAACAATTTTAGCCGCAAAGTGTTATTTAACGTGTTTTAATCATAATTCTAGATTAGTTATAACTGTAAGCTGCTTGTAGAGAAAGAATAGAATTGTAAAGGTCGCCATCCTTACGTTAAACGGACTTTACATTTAATGATTTCCGTCTATGGACTTTGCCGCAACTTTTTTCTCGAATTGGAAATTACAAAATTTTACTTTTCAGATGCAAAAATGTCGGGTTAAGGACTTTTTTTACTGTAGTCATAACATACAGCGCGCGGTGTGGGGTCTTTATTAAATTAATATTTAGTCTGTTTATTAAATTAATATTTAATATGTATCTGGGGAAGAAAAGTGTTTGAAGCACATTGTGTTGCATTCATGTATATTACTGTTATTTTTGCCCATAGTATTTGAATAATAATATTTGAAAATTTATGCTCATAAGACATTCGATAGATTATAGTATACATCCGTCGTATTCTTTCATTGTGCTACTTAGTCCGCCGCCACGACCGTCAAACGCCAACCCACCGTGAAACATTCTCCCATCTCACACGACACGGAGAACGAGGACCCGCTACATGGCGTGACGATCCCCGCGCTGCATATTCGCGATCAAGATGTCAAGGAAGTGCAGAGCGCCATTATCGGCGGTGTCTCGATGGTGCAGGATTCCCTGATAAATTTCCTCAGCGGTATCTTTGACAGCTTTAAAAAGGTGGTGGAGAAGAGTTCCGGCAAAGTGGTCAGCGCCATTAGCGATTCGATTAATCGGACTAACTCGATGAATGCTGATTATATCTCCACAGGAAAGGAAATTGTGAATGTGTTTAGCGATACCTTCAGGAAGGGAGCGGCCAATCTGACGCGGGATTTTTCCGGGATTATGCCGGGAGGGCGGGGCCCGCGATTTGACGATCAGTAATGTTTATTTTATTTATCGATGTAACTTTGTAATTACACTACGTAATTTGCAAATCTGATGCATTGAACTGATACTGATAAAGCTAGCGTTCCATGAACTTCAGCTGTAGAGCCCACAAGCAGTTTAAACGGGTGTAATTATTTTCATTACGAGTACTTACAATGTTAATCAGATGGATGCATAAATACCAACTAAAGCAGGATCGGTACGTCGTACTACTACATGTACAGTGATGAGTAACAGTAACTTATAAAGACGTTAAGTACTTACAGTAGTTGTTGCACTGTTAAATAGACGTTGCAGGACCGGACATTTAATTCGTCACGGTCATTTAATCAAATTTTGCGAATTAACGCTTGTACGCCATTATTTTCTGTAGTTCTACTATATTTTGTATGGATGCGCAGTAATCCAGTTATGGCCGCAAAGAAATCGCGCAATTATGCTATCAATATCGTGCACTCAGGTTGCGGGTCTCCGTAAGAAGATCAACGTAAATACATTTTCTTTCGGAGATCCATTAAACTTAATTGTTCGGTCAGAAAGGCTTATACTTCCTCGAATGTCTAAGTAGATGGCAGTGTTGATAGTGTCAATTTCCTATGCTTGGGGAAACGCTTCCACACAAGAGCCGAAACTTTTCCAAGAGAGTTTCGATTTTTTCCAGAATTTGTTCGAATTCTGCATCGGAAAGTGTCGAGCAAAGGCTATGTATGTATTATACATCAGTGACGCCCTTGCGTAAGTTTTGGCTCGAAATTAAGCGGAACACATTAGAAGCTTCCGTGCGTTCGGTACATTACCGTACATGCCAGGGGCATAAAAAACAACAAAGATCGTTAAAACAATAAGTGCGATCGGTACCGCGTATCGGAAGTCGTTCCATATTTAATACCTTTTGGATTCAAATCACACGTCGGCAACTCTGTTCATTCGTCTATAGACTTCTTGAACTCGTTCAGGAAAAAAACAAGACAACAGTTATGACATTGTGGTGATGCTATAATAGGCTCGTGCGACTGTATGGCTTCGGGCGCTAGTTACATTTCAATACACGCGTTCAGACAAAAAAGGAGCAGACTAATTCTTGTGTGACTTTAAATACGCGGTGCAGCATAAAAAACAGCCTTTCCTGCACAACATCTGTTTTATCTAATTTGTACCTAAGAGTTGCAGTTTTCCTTCCAAAATTATCATGAAACACTGTGTGCTATTTACGGTTGTATTGTTGGCGGGTATTTTGTGCGCATCCGCTGCACCGAAGCAGGAAAAGAAGCCAGCCGGAAAAGAAGCCAAGGGTGCGAAGGCACCGAGCGGTCGGTCAGGTTTGGCGCGCAGTCTTCCCCGTGAAAAAAATGAGGTGAACCTTCTGGTAAAATGCTAAACACCGTTTTTATATGGGGTGTTTTTAAATTAAACAATTTCCAAAAATAATGAAAACTGATTTTCAGATTGAATTTCGAATTAATTCGGGTTTTTTTAGTCTTTTTAATTTTAAGATTTTGCGATGATAATACGATAAGTAGCTATTCGATAATTTCTTTAGCATAAAATGTACGTTTTTTTAAATAATAAAACGATATCTGTATGGATAGGATTTATACCAATTCAACGGTAAACTGGACATACATATCGGTAAATAATTAAATAAACTAATCCATCAAAAGAAGCGCAGATATTACCGTATGTTCGGTATATTTCAATCGTTTCTTATTCATAATTCCATGCTTGTACTCAGACGAAGCCATCGCCATCGGGATCCGATCACGAAGCCCACCCACTTCCCGAGGGTTTAGACCCGACAATCCCTTTCAATATTAAGGATGAGGATGTCAAGGGCGTTCAGGACTCCATCGTCGAGAGCATGAATTCCATCCAGGAGTCGTTGATAAGTTTTATCAGCGGCCTGTTCGACACCGTCAAGTCCCTGGTACAGCAGAGCTCAGGAAAGGCCGCCGACCTCATCCAGGATAGCATCAACCGGACCAATGCTGTCAACACCAAGGTTATGTCATGGGGCACGGAAATCAGTGATACTTTCAGTCAGTCCCTTAAGAATGTCTCCAAACTCGGGGAGAATGTACTGAGTTCCGTATCGATGAAGAATGGACCGCCGAAAGACAAGAAGGACAAGAAAGACAAGAAACATTAGGGTGACCTTTTGGATTCAGTCCCTTTGGGTTTCTTGATTAAACGGTGCAGATGGTCGCACACGAACTGGTGCTGTATACGTGACCAGACATAAAAATATCATACGTTTTCAAAAAACTTCCAGTTCACCGTGAAGGCATACGCGATAGTACAGTTTTGCAGTGTACTGTACTCAGTCAGTCACATAATAATTGTAGAATTACGATTCTGAGGAAACTCGTTATGCAAAATAGCATTACGTACGTGATTCGTAGTCACATTTCTTCATACTGAATCACTAATTAAACGCGTTCAGAGTTCGCAGCTCAGCATGTTCGTGTAGTATGATAATTTTCTGTACGTGGAGTTATTTATCTTTAAATTACAGTTCCTATGCAGACTTTTCAGCAGTTTCTCGCTGTAGCACACTTTCTGCTACCCCCAGAAATTACTAGGAAAGTGCACTCGCTCGTAGCGGGCACTGGGAGACCGAAGCGAAAACAGATTACAGACACGGTTTCGGTAGCGTTGCAGAAGTAAACGCGAGTTTGTCAAAACGTATCTACCTTATAAAGTTTTTTTATTTTGCTCAATCTCTTCAGAACATTTCTCGCACGTATTAAAACTTTTTTTAAGAAAAAAGACCTTTTTATCTAAGTTTACTAAAGCGAATTAGTTCGGCTTTTCTTTGTACGGTAGCTTTCTTGAACTTAATTGACTGCAAGAATTTTTAGAAAATAAAACACCATGGATACAACCGTTTGTGGGCTATTGTTAACTAATATTAATAAATAATGAAAATAAATAGTATTAGGGACCGTCCTACATTTATTACTATCAATATTCTAGGTAATAATAATTTAATTTAATAACTTGATAAATTGATAATTTTTATTATTAATAATAAATAATAAAAATAATAATAATAGTGACCGACCGACGGAATGACAGACAGACATTTTGATCCACTAAAGCTGAATATAGAGGACCTTCGCTTCGCTTCGGTCGATAACTACAGACAGTTCTTTTCATAGCTTTATGCCTTTATTCAGCACCAATTTTATTAGCGCATATCAACATCGGTCGTAGCGGGAGAAAAGCAAGGATGTATCAGCAATGATACACTGTTCCTTTTGAGGTTCCATACACATAGTGTTGTTGTATATACGGATTTCACCAGCAATCGGGAACAATAAGCTTGCAGAAAGCAGCAACTTGCGATTCGCGTTAAGCGTGCCATATATCAGCTGTTATCATCCGCTTATCTGCAAGAGCAAAATTTGTTATTCTCCAACTATTGACGCGTATTGTTATTAGTTTCCTTTTCATATAACGTCACTCAATAATGCTGTTTAACTTAATTATAATTTATAAAGTTAGTTTCTGAATATATAGAATACATGCATACATGGGGGAATACATGTATATGGGGGAAGTGATGACAGAAACAAACTTCAAAAAGTAGTTGCGCGCACTGCATAGCAAGTAAATGAATAGAATTACTAAATCAAACTACACAAACACATACGTGAAATATTAGTATTGTATTTACATTAAACGATTCTCACCTGGTTTCTTTAATGCCTCCGCTACAGTCATCGCACGTACATGTGCCCATCACTGGACTGGCCACTTTTCCGACAAAGCCCAGTAGACTAGTCGGAGCGCCGGAATCCTCCGGTTTGACACAGCCGCCACCGGATTTCCCAAAAGTGTTGGTCCTGCAGAATATTTCGCATACCGGCTTGGTGCATTCGCCGACGAAACTCGGGATTACGCACGAAGCACCTTGGCTGAGACCGGCAGCGGCCAGGATGACTACAGTGAACAGAATAATGCGGTTCATGGCTAAGGAGTGATGTTTTCTCAAAAGTGTACTGGTGAAGTGAAATCGAATACCAATGGATAAACGTTTAGTAATGTTAACGGTTGAAACTTTTGTTTATATGTGGATTTTTTGGACATTGTGGTTGTCGCTTCGGGAAGGAAAATATCGATATTTTGGCAACTGCTCTTGTTTACTGTTTTTCCCAACGATTGACCAGCTAATAAAACCAGCTTCTCCCTTCACTTCTATACTATTTGAAATGCTAATTAATTACCGAATTTTTGTTATGTCATGCTCAACCGGTCGCTGATGGCAGTGCAGTCAAGAAAAACATACCGGTCAAACAAGATAATTTTCCTATTTGTTGACACCAACGCAGCGCCTTCAGCCCAGAGACGGTTTTGTAAGACGAAAACAGCTGGCGCCGAACAATATCCGCGACCGACCTTGCCAGTGGATAATTTTGCTCGATTTTTAAGTAGTAATTATAACGAACCACTTTTCTGGTTATGTTATATATCGCGTATCAGTCGTATATACTGCAAGCACTCGGTGCAGCAGGATCGACTTCCAGGGTCGAGAAAAAAATTATTATACCGTAAACATCATTTTCTTTGGCAATAGGAAGTGATTAAAATGCATATCCCATCGTAGGCGCCGTGTTGTTGTTGTTGCGCACTGAATTAGTTGGCACCACCGTTGTTATCGTTTTACAAGCCGAAGCTCGGCGTCCGAGTCTTATAATTATAAGATAATTAATTTACTGTGCTTCTCAAAATTTTCAGGTTCTTATTTCTGCATACCGGTAGTCTGATGTGCTGTAAATAAGTAACATTTTTTCAACCAAGCCAGCGAGGCATTCCATGAGAAAAACTTGAGTAAAATCTTGAGTTATATCAAATTTTAAAGGCTTCGTTTAAAGGGAGTTGGGACCTCTAAATTTAAAGGTTTGGAGTTTGCTGATCAGTTATGAATTGTTTATCGAATAATCTGAATATGTACCCTTATTCCTATAATATTTATCAGTTATAATATGTTGCATTTGAGTGATTTTGGGAGCACTCTAGAGCTAGTTTCAAGACGATTCAATAAACTTTGAACTTTGCCATAGGTGCGCAGTACACACTTAGGGTCACGATAATATACATATTATTATTACATATTTTAGTCGAACTTCTTATAAGTTTCATAGTTTTATTCAACGGTGAGAAATTAGCGACAACTACCAACTATATATAACAATACGTAATTTTATGGAAACAAAACGCTTATGTAGATAAAACAAAATATTACGTGAGAGAAGGATTTATTCGTACAAAAGTTGTATTATAATGTTTTGTTTCCGGAATTATTCCTGATAGTAATTTACGTGAGCCGCCAATTTAAAGCGTCAATCATTTCAGTAGCATCGGTTGAATGCGCCCGAGCGAATCAGGAGTTTGGAATCAGGAATGTTTGAATTTTGGGTTCAACGTTTCAAAGACCACGTTAAACTTCGACATTCGGTACACTAGTACTCTAAAATTCTTAAAAGTATACAAATGGTCTGAAAGTGAATCTTAAAAGCTTGCACCGTTGCCCTTTCAGCATCCGAACATTTCACCGAGAATCTTAATTTTATGTGATCACTATTAATATTTTCAGTGCCATGATTGTTACACTTTCTGATCTAAGCATTGTTATGCGCTTGAGATGATTTTTTGTTGTCTTCAGGCTATTTTTAGTTATGAATATTTCTTGTTTTTTAATTATGTTTATTTTTCTTCAGTATCAGCGCTCCTCGTGCAGCTGTCTTTTATACGACGAAACAATCATTTTTGCTACGCTTTACAATAGCTTATATACTTACTTAACAGCGTATCCGTCAGATCTGACCGATCAATATTTAAAAGCCACAAACTATTCGAAGTGCTTTTTTATTAAACAATGAAAAACCAGGTGTAAACCACCAGAAGGCTTCCCTTTCATTCTGCTTTGAAAGTTCGCAAGGCCATCGCAAATGCAGATCTGGTCTTATTTACAAGTAGTATTTATTATTATTTGTTTTAAATGTAACAAAATTGAAAAAAAACTTTTTTTTTTAACTTCCAAGACCCGACGGAACTCGTGGTGCTAAATTCTAGCGTCTTCAAGCGCCAGTTTAATTTGCCGGGTAGATCAGGCAGTCAGCAGACGGACGGAAGTACTTTCGACCAGCGGTCAAGCAATTACCGTTCCACGGTATATTGTGCATTAGATGCGCTCGGCTTTGGAACTGTGAATGATCCTGAAAAGTGTACACATGGTTGATGGTTCCAGCTGTTACAACAACGGCGGCAAATGCGGAACGAACAACAGGAAGCGGTTTTTGCTCCCGTATTTGCTAACATGATTGCTACTAAATTTGTACCCGGTTTGTAAAAATGCCCGGAAACGCTACTGCAAAACAACCTAAAGCGGTTAGCGACAGCAATAACAATAGCATTAATTTTTTTACTCTGTGATGAACACAATTTGACCAGTAAAGGGAACATTCTCGCATCTGAAAATCGCCGCACGGTCGGTACACATAGCTCTGCAAGTGCACCATACGCTATTTATTTTAATAATGACAATTAATAGACAAACTTTAATCTGGGAATTTTATAAAAAATGACACGTATTGCAAATGCAGAAGAGTTCCTCAAACTAATACAGAAACATTAAACTAGGAATTGACACGTACTGCAAATGTACGAGCACAAGAGTTCTTCAAACGGTTTAAGCCGATTTTTTTTGCTGCAGGTACACTGCAGTCACCCTGCGTTTCAATTGGGTTATAAGAATCCAAATCAATGCTCCGGCACTTAAGACAAACCCGCGCACTGGAAAACGTTACAGAGCCGGACAACATTATCAAACTAGCACAATCAATAGACATGGGAAATGATCACGATAAGAGCGGGATCACCGGCCAGTCGAGAGATAATACGCAACATCTTGACGAGCCTAATTTTTCCATGTTCCGGTCCGTCGCGGGGAGGCACAGCAGCTGACTCTCAGCAGTAGCCGGGAAATGCACATCTGCATAAATCAATTGCGCTTTTCCCATTACACGCCGCAAATCTGTATGCTTACAGTAGCCAAGCAGTTGTGTATGTATAAGGTCCACTCGATGCCGTTCTATACAGAGTCTTGTGCTAATAAATGTGATGAATACGTAACCCCCGGGGACACTATCAACACAGGATTTTCCATCAGACAAATGGACTTTTGACTTACGGTTAGTTGGGAGCAATGCTACCTGTCAGCTGTGGACTGCTTGATGGCATTCGTAAAAGGGTGCGGATGTAAAAAAGCGTTAAAATCGTTCAAATCCCTGATAAACTGATGAATCTCTGTTTGGGAAATATTTTAACATTGCAGACGTTGACAGCTGGTCGTTTATACAAATTATGGACGTTAAGCGCTGCTTTTGCTTGGACAAGCATACTAGCTGCAAAAATTACTATTATAGTAAAGTAAAACATTTTCTGCGGTGAAGTAAGTAACCTTGATGGCAATTTCTGCGATCCCCCTGTCGGTTTAATGGTGTCATTGATAGAAGCTTGAAGTAGAAAAATCAAAAAATTATAGTACGACATATTAATATGCTCAATAAATCTCAAAACAATCTTCGCAAGACTGGAGTTTCACTGTAATAATCGACTAGTGTACAATATTATGGTTACATATAAATACCAAAATCATATAATTAATGCAGTGTAGAATCATGACGCGATGATGGTCAGTATGCAAGCTGGTTGCAAACTTGCTCCTGCGGTGCCAGTGTTCGTTCAATCACTTAGTACACATATCTTAGCCCATTGTTTTCCTCCAGATGTTGTGGCATCTTTAGCCGTGCAGTCGAGCCGGTCGCTAAAATAGCCATTAACAGAACCGCCTTGTTTACTTCATATTGTTAGTACATTATTGTTTAACAGTTGGTCTTGGTAGTTCTAGTCACCTAGTGTAATACGTAAACTATGCAAAATTGTTCTACTAATACAGCGAGCGGCTTCGAGTCAATATACTGCAGGGCATGTTATAATTATTCAGCTTTCGTTAGGGCCCAATTTTCTGTGTACTAACAAGTAAGCATAGGGAATAAGTATTAAGCGTGTATAAAAAAAAGAAAGAGATGACGCGATTACAGATACCGGTATGATTCCGTATGAAAAGACCATTGTTTTCTACCCTGAACTTCTACTTTGCTCACCAGTGCAACGTATATGTTACGAGGGAGCATAACGGGAGAATTGTGTAATGAAAAAGGAAACATGTACTAAAATCAAAGTGGCGTAAAATGACAGTAGTATCGAAAATCGCTGATCTCCGGCATGGGAGGCCAACAAGCAATAAACCAGCTGGTGGTCTCCAAACAACATCACCACGTAAAACCCCCATCGAGCTGTACTCGGGGCCTGTATATAATATCCGCGCGCAGCTCACACAGCAGCTGTCGGCGATGATCCCGCTCATCCCCACTCACCAGTCCCGCCCCCTTTTTCCGCTGCTCCCCACAAGCCATTGACTTGGGGTATTTACACACACATTTACAAGACCGTACAATTAAAATCTGTCATTTTGGTTTGTGCGGTAGATGTTAAGGCGCCTGGCCCCATGAATATTGTATGTGCAAGACACTGCTTTACAACTTGACAGGTCCAGGGATATATTCCTTGTCCCACGCATATAAATAACATGCATGAACACTTTCCTACATTTTTCACTTAAAGAAATGAGACATTTCCCCCACCATTCAATCTCGGGCTTGGTGTGTGTGTATTGATTCAACTGCCAAAACGGGGAATGTATTGTTTGTCTATGGGATATAACTGCAGTGAGCCGGGCACTTTTTACGCGCGCACTGGGGATTGGATACAGTGGTGCCTTTGTTAGTGCGGTCAAATTTCAAATGAGTGGGAGTTACATGCTGCCGCGAATGATCTAACCACCGCTGCTGGATACATCATTGTTCGGAGGAAAAGAGGCAGTCTGTTTACTCCAACAACACGGCCCACATTTTCGATTTTTCATAGAGATATTTGTGGAAAAATGGAGTGACTTGTCAGTGCCGGGTTTAGCGGTGGCCAAGTATTAAATCGGTGCTGGTCAAGGCGGGCGTGGTTTGATTCATTGATTGGTCTTTTTCCCCGGTGATATCAGTTCCTGGATTTGTTATTCCGGAAATCGACAGGTTTTTGTTATTATGCACGTATGATGTTCGCACTCGACAGATTATATTAACATTCAGTTTTTTTATGATCCTGTTTGCCCAAACAGCGCCAGAAGAACTTTTTTATGCTAATTTAGCGGAATTGCCTGAGTATCAACTGCTGCAACTCACTGTCAGTCAAGTTTTTTGTAAAAAAGTCGTTTCCACAAGGTTAGCGGTCTGGATTTCCTGTTCACCCTTGGTCAGCACGACCATGGCCTGATTCTACCATGCCTACACACATCCGGTATGAAAAATGCCGGCTGACTTGGCACGCTCCCATTCCGATGGCCATTTACCCACCCGCTCATTAATCAAGCCCCATTACCCACCACTAACCGATAACGATCCCCCAGCGGCCAATACGACATGCATTCAACAGGACCGGACGTGCCTACTGCACAATCCCCATGCCGCACATTATTACGGCTCCTACTGGAGTCCGGCTGTCAGCGAAATTACCCCCTTAACCCGTCCCCTTGGCCCGGGCGTACTCCGCACCCTGTACGTCTTCCATGTGGTCGCCGTGACCCTGATCACTCTCAGCATCTTCACCAGTCAGATTGTCGTGACGCTGTTCAGTACACGGGAACCCGCTGTTCAGTATGCCAATCTGACTGTGTTTTATGCGTCCGCCTTTCTGGCAGCTGCCTTTTTGTACCCGGTGGTGGGAGGATGGACCCGGCCGGATCGGGTGGTGGTGGTGGCCGGGCTGGTCGGGATGGGGTATGCGGTCAGTTTGACCTTTGCGCCGGGGGTGTATGTGACGATCCCGATGAATGCCGTGTGTGGGGGATTACTCGGGTTGCTCAGTGTGTGGCAGGGGGAGAAGGTTGTTCAATTGGGTGTGCAGTATGCTCATGTGAAGATCAATACGTCCAGCGATGCGAAAGCGACTGCCGGGAGCTGGTTCGTGTGGTCCCAGGTAGAGTGTCGTGTGCTGCATTTTACACTGTCTTACTTTATAAACTAGCTGCCTTTTTCTTTCGTATTCTTAAATGAGACTTTTTCATTAGTTGGTGCATGAAATTGTCCTTACATATTTGACATTACTGCGATTAATTTCCGGTCGCCAATATTTTCTTTTAAACTTGCCATTGGATATGTACTTAATGGCATATGCTTGGTAGTTTCCATTTATACGAAATCCAAACTTTTCCTTAGTGTACAAAGTTATATAGCTGTTATCCAGATATACTATGGTAGGTCAATTATTTTTCCACACTGTGTAAAGTTGTTAGTTTTTCTACTGAAATGGTAAGCTGATTTCGATCCACTGTTTATTAGCCATCCTGTGCATTTACGCGACAGCTGAAACTATGTAATACGTTTCTGTTTTTGTTTGACAACACAGGTGTGGATCCAGATCGGCATCATGCTAGCCGCGTTAACCTGCAGTGCAGCCCGGGTCTGGGTAATCCCACCCGAACTAAAACCCATCGTCCACCCCTTGGACATGCTGCACCGTTGCGGCGCACACGCCTGCCAGTCACC
>JAQGAU010000209.1:0-34471 GCA_034698045.1 Paramacrobiotus richtersi
TTTGCTCGTGTTGGTTCTTTCGCCGATCAGTATGATAAAATGTTTACAGCTAAGAACTGGCCCCCGAACATTGGGGTGCGCGAATGGATGTTCGCCCCCAAGGGGTCTCAGTAATGTGTTGTTGTTGAACTACCTTTTTGTTTTTCATGTGACTCTTGTCAGCTCTCGAAAAAGCATTAAATCACTGACTTGAAGTATTTCTATAAAAAGTAAGCCCTGCATACCAATATGATCTAGCAAATATGGGCAACATTTTGCAATTTTTTAATTTCCGGCCACTACAAATGGTGAGAAGTTATCAATTTTTAAAGTTAAGAATGTTAAGATAGCGGTCTATGAGGCAAGATAACGACCCACATCAGATTGTCGGATATTAAATGCGTAGACCGCTATGTTAAGTCAACTCACACATTCTTAACTTTGAAAATCGATAACTTCTCAGCACTTGTAGTGGCCTCTAAGTGAAAAATTGCTAATTAATGTTGCCCATATTTGCTAGATCATATTGGTATGCAGGGCTTCCTTATTACCGAGTCCTGCCCGAAAATACTTACTTGTAAGTGTCTGGCTTTGACGTGGTTTGGTAATAACTAATAACAATCATTTTTTCGAAGCGTTTTGATAAAGTCGTGGAGAAATCCTAAACGGCTTAACTTTGTGGACATAATATAATGACATCTAAAATTACAGGCACCAACACAAGAAAACCGCCGATGCCAACCGGGCTACAGCTGGTCTAGCAGTTAGGTGTCTCTCGTTGTACTAAACGATCCGAAAACACCCGAGAAAATTGTTTACCTGGGTATGGAGCTGAAAGGTTAAACAAAGCTGCAACTGATGACCGACAGCCTGCTGCAAGCATTCTTAATTTTCATGTGTTAGGTATTCGGTAGTTCAGTCGTCTTTGGCTGCATTTTTTCGTATTCTTTAACAGGTGAACAGCGTACTGTCGCCCTAGATGCAAATAAGTATGTTGAACCAACCATTCGTCCAGTTCCGCAAAAGGCCGCGCGCACCCAGCACTGGTAGTGACCACTAAGGGACTTTTGCGGATCGTTGAGTCCTGCGCTCGTGTTGTAACCTCAAGTACGATGCTAGACTGCGCTCGAACCAGTCCAACGATTGGATGTTCGGAGGGAGCCATGATCAACTGATTCCCATACCACCACATGAGCCGTTGGTCCAGGGGGAGCTCTCCATACAGGGCCGCTTGCCGCTTACAGCGTCACATTCTGGCCAGCAGGTGCAGCAATCATTTGTGTGTGCGTGAGGAAAACATCCGTAGCCGGTAAGAACGGCTTCAGATCAAACACGACTCGAACGCAGCTATTGTCTTCGGTGAATATTCGTATACAGTGCACGGGTCCAGCCGCTTCTCCTATTCAAAGACGGTGCATGGTCAAATCGAAATCTTTATCGTTGACATAAAAACCCAGAAACCTCAACGGTACCCACAATATTTTTTATCAATTTGCATTAAAGCAGCTTTATGCAGGGTTGATAGAGACAATTGGTAATACTGTACTTTAATATTCTTAAGTTAGTTCTTCCTAACTTCAACCTGATTAACTCGGGATATTCTCACTTGTAACGTTGTGAATGAGAAGCTGCGCATGAGTATCGTTCTTAGCCAGGCTATAACTAAACGGAGAAGAATAATACTGTCTGATCACACGTCGAATGGAATAGTTCCAGTGTCCCCACGCAATCCCTTCTATCTGAACCTGAGGGCATGACCCACTACTAGTGCACTCTGACGCAGGACAGCTGAACGTAGCGGTTTCGCCTGCTGGGACTCTGACCATTGTGGCAACTTTAGTTTGGCCAGGGCAGGTTGGAATTGGTATTGTCGAGATGTAAAGATTCGGTTTGTCCATGTTTAACGCAATTCTTCCATCAACCCTGGTTTCCCGTGCGGCTTCTATTGCAGCTGGCAGTGCTGCAAAAGCATCGCTATACCTGGTGCGAAACTGCAAATAAAATTAAAATCGCAGCTTCACCACAGTTTCTACTACACATGACAAATTCTTACGTTCCACAGGAGAACATTGTTCGCCTGGACAAACGCACAGGGCAGATAAGAATGCGAGAAACAAACAGTAGTTCATCAACATTGTGTTCGTCTAAAGTGCGAAAACTTTACGGTCAAGCTAGGTCAAGCTATCATAACATTAAGAAAGTCAATATTGTATGATCCAGCAGTCTTCATGCCGAATAGCGTATACCATACATAACCTGCACTCACCTGCGAACAGGGTGGTTAAAGCAACAGCTTCTCATCGTCTAGTTTACCAGTTATTGCAATCTGCGGTTTATTATCCGTACTTTAAGATATGGCCGGCTGATATGTTATAACAATATTACTGATATGTTCTCTGGTTTTTAGTTAAGTAAAGACAGCAGAAATGAATTACGTAGTACTGTATGTCGGGTTTGTCCAATTTCCCTGAAATCATGAAGAGCCGATAAAACTATACCAGCAAGAAATCAATGTATATAAATGATCAAGTACCGAACCCAGGGTTTAGTACGATTGCTCAAAACCGGCACTCTCGAGCGAACAGACGAATCCATTAATTTTTAGTGACTCACTAGTAGTCACTGCTGCAGAACAAAGAGTCGCGCGTGAATTCCGCCCAGTTTCTTGTTCAAAGCCGTGATTTATCAAATATTCTATGGAAGGTGTCTACAAAATTGTACATACATCAGTTAACGACTCTTGCAGAAGTCAACACATCTGTAACAGTAGCGTTTGCTGTGCGAGGTTTCGAAGGAAAACGCAGCAGAATCCCAGCAATTCGTGATAAGATTCTACTCGTGAACTTATGCGTCAGATGCTTTTCTGAACTGCGGCAAGAAAAAAACTTGTAATCTCCGCACATTCAAGACCCTCAGTTCCGGAATTTAGGTCAACTGGAATGATATGTCCTGCACAAACCATTCGTCCAATGCTTCAAATGGTCTAACCCAACACTGGTAGCGGCCATTGAGCGGATTCGTAATGGTTGCGCTGGTATATGATTCCTTGAACGCGAAACCAACTGGAACCGTAGACCGTACTATACTCCGTATCGGATGCCTTGAGGGAGCCGTTATCACGCGCCCCTCATGTCGCCATATATATCGCTGATCCAGCTCGAGTTGTCCGTAGAACGGCGCTTGGAGTTCGCACCGAAGGGTCACCGTTTTCCGAGCTGGTCCCGAAACATTCTGTTCCGTCGTGACGAAGATATCCGCTGCTGTTAGAAAAGGTTTCAGGTCATACAATGCCATGATACAGGACTTGTTCTGCTTGTTGGTCAAGACGCAGTGAACAGGGCCCGCCGCTGCAGCTGAGGAAAAAATCTTGAGTAAGAATCATGCCAGGAGACACAGCTTTCTCGAGAAGCTAACGACGTTTCCATGAGTACCGGGATATTCGTGAGAAGCGCGTAGTAATAATAGTGAGCTTTACGTTGTGCTGAATTTACATTTAAAATGTAAAAGGTGAGAATCTTTTTGTCCGGGGAGACTGTTGATTAAGAATGTGTAGTTCAGGAGAGTTTTAGACCAATCTTTTTCATGCATTAACGCACAGTCGCGAGCATGTACTGTACCTGTGATGTTGTGAATATAGAGATGAGAAGAGGTGGAATTTGTGTCGAGGCTGTACGTAAATGGAGACGACTCATATCCCCTTTTCACACGGGTAACAGAGTAGTTTCGGTGGCCCCAAAAGATTCTGCTTTGTTGAGGGCATGATTCGCTGTATCCGCATTCTGGAACTGTACAACTGAAGTTGGCGGTGTGTCCCGTGTGAACTCTGTACATGGTAGCAAATTTTGTTCGGCCTGGGCAGGGTTGCAATGTCAGCTGCGAAACAGCAGGACTGGGTCTATCCATATTCAGTGTTATTCTTCCTTCGATGCTGTTTTTCTCCGCGGCTTGCAACGCATTGGTCAGAGCTGAAGTGCGACAAACCACATTCAATATACACCTACGTACATAAATTATCCTCAAGCAAAGCCATTGTTTACCGTACGACAAGCTGTCTGTATAACGTCCGTTAGCAGATACTCACGTTCCACTGGCGAGCAATGCTCGCATGGACGAACCAACACGGCTGCAACGGAACCAAGAAGGAAGTACAAATCCATCAGTATCGTGTCCTTCAGATTCCCGAAAACTGTTCTTAGCACACGATTTTTGACACTTCGATCATTGACTGGTTGTGGAAGCCTTTGATTTCTTCGCAGACCAAGGACAATTAAATCGGCAAAGAGGTCACCGTCTCAGTTTAAAACCACGTTAAAATCAGCAGTCTGCTGCGTGACTCCGATTACGAAGTTACATTTGTAAGCTGTCAAGCTTTGCAGCCATCTACCCGGTATGTATGCCATTAAGTCTTCTAGCTTGTGTTTCATGGACAACAAGCGTACTCGTATAATGCTACCTGCACAGCACGCTTATCTTCGTTCTGTCTACCGCAATACATAAATCGTAATAATATAATAAAAATTTATTGCAATCCTGACACGTTGTTATGGTGACTGCGAGTCTGCTCGTCGTACAGGTTTCTGATGCCCCTAGAATCCGTGTAATACGGATGTGAAAAAATGTACTTGCCTCGTCATTTTTATATCTAAATTCTAAGACGTTTTCCGACGCTCTTATTACATGTACAGTTCTACAGTTTACTGTAGTCCCGAGCCCATTTGTAAATTAATTTGACAGTCTAGTCAGTGGCGTGTGGCGCGGTGTGGGTGACGTCGCCTCTCTCTGCCCTTATGGCTTTGACTTCCATACACTCACCACTGGCCATACTGTAAAACAGCACTGACAAATTGAACGGATACAGCAAACAATTCAAAATTTTCCTGCGGGAGCTTGAATTGACATTTACAAATACATACATTTTGTAAAACACAACAAAGTGTAAAGTGGGTTACTTTTCTTAGCATAAGGCTTACGGATCTTTCATCTGCTCCGAAGCGTGGCGGTGACCTTTGCCAATTGAAAGTAGGGAAATTCGCAAGATACTAACTTCAAGGCATTGCTTCTGTAAAACCTCGGCAAGCCGAAATCCAGGCTTGTTCAAAGATCGCTTGGATTCTTTGTAAACTGACAGGAAATCTGTAAAAAATTCACATAAAACTGTGGCAAAATTACGGTCTTTGAACAGTTCTACCCTTCTAATGAACCTAATCCGACAAATACCGCCCATTTGTCGGACTCCATCCATTTATGTAGGCGTCAAACTACATTTATATGGGTCAACAGGCAACCGTATCAAATTTACTAAACTTTATTCCACACACAAATCCGTATTAGTCAAAATCATTCAAATCAGTGAATGTAATCTGTTCGTACAATAAACACCTGCTTCTTTCGACCAGAAATGCGAGACAGTCTATGTCAAACGGAGGAAAAGGCCCTGCACCATGTTGAGTTCTAAAGAGTTAAAGACAAATGAATGCGTAAAGTCTCGCATGCAGGCGGCCAAGCCGTATAAACTGAGGAAAACAATCGTAATCCGAGACAACCATAACATTGCAAACATCCGATGTACGGCAGATCTTACAGGAATTCGTGTGATTCGGATACGTTATAGTCCCCTAAAGCTTAGTAAAGCGTTTACCTGCAGCAGTCTTGTAATTTAATATCAGTAGTAATAAAATAAAAGTGGTCAATTGATGCGGAGACTCGGAATTTTTTTGAGCCACTACGCAACTTACAACTCAATAATATTATGTAATTGTAAATTCTGGCATCATATCGCTATTTTCTTGACCAGAAAACATTCATCAGAATAATAGCTGCAAGCTATTTTTCTGTTTAAGTGTTTCGTGCAAACCGTTGTTTGTTCGCTCGAGCTTTATGATCAGTGCGAAAATGTACATATCAATTATGTAACGCTGAATTACGGCAGGTGTTTTGCTAGCTTTGCAGGTGCAGTACCCGTCTCACGGTGATTAATGACCAGCAAAGAAGTTGCTGCCAAAAGCACCATATTTCAAGCTGTAACTCACAAGTGAAAGAAAGCTGAAAAAGCACTGGCATATAACCGCGGAATTGCGGTGTCCATATTCGATTTTATTTAAAAGTATACTTACAGCGGTCTTGTACTAATAATAGCAATAAAATCAAAATGTTAAATTAACGCGGAAACTCGGCATTTCTTTTCAGTCGCAACGCAACCCGCATCTCAGTAATTGTAAATTCTGGCACGATATTGTTTTTTTCTGGACCAGGAAACATTGATCAGAAAACTAGCTGCAAGCTATTTTTCTGTTTACGTGGAACTGCAGACCGTTATTTGTTCGCTCGAGCATTGTTATCAGTGCGAGAATGCACATACGAAATTTGCGGCAATTATGGAACACTGAATTAAGGCAAGTACTTCGCTATGTTTGCAGGTGCGGTACACATGCCATGGTGATTAATGATCAGCAAAAAGGTTGCTGCCAAACGCACCTTATTTCAAGTTGTAACTCAGCTGAAATAGCACTAGTATATAACCGCTGAATCGCGGTGTCTATACTCCATTCATGGACTGTAGTGTCGATGTAAAGGGAAACGCTGCATGTTTCTGCCACTGACAAGTTTCCTCAAAACAAGCCAGTCATCATGACCATGTTTTGGTGGAATTTTTTTGTGATGGTTGCCGTCATTTGGGTCATGGTGAGTACACTGACTACTGAGTGTCAGCATTGAAGTACGTATTGTTCCCAATGTGCAATTTTTGTAAAGGGTGCAACAGTAAAACGGTAGTAATTGTTGATGTTTGATTATTATCGTACATGCACCAACAGTTACTGCAATCGCACTTCTCTGTTAACTTCGGTTTTTGTTTAATTTCCAGATCTTGTCAATGCCGGTGGCTGGCCATGACGATTGCGCTGCTACTCTGCGTGCACTCTGCCTGCATATGCAAGTTATGTGCTGTGATTCACAGGAGTGCCGTACGACGTTTGACCCTGAATTTAACGCTCACGGACCTACTACACTATGCTTACCAAAACGATAATTGCAATCGAAAATGAATCTGGTACGATTTCCTCTGGCGTCCAGCGCAAACCTGTCCTAGGTAATTGCATCTTTTTAGTCGGCTGCACGGGTAGCGACGTGGTCACTGGAGGTCCTTACACGGTGCACGTAACAGCCAGCTTGCACGTAACACCTTCTCGTTCACTGGAATGGCTGTATAATGTTCATTTATTCGTGTGACTTTAATGAGAAATTTACATATGAATGCATCGAATAAAAACAAAAGAGAAATCTAGCGTCTTATAACGGTAACAGCAAAAGCAGCGTTACGTAAGTCGTTGGTACATGTGTACACCTCAAAGTTGCCAGTGCGGGGCTGCACTTACGTGCGTCAATCGGATTGTCGCTAACGAAATATTGCACACGGTTATCCTGTCATGCAACTTTTGTTTAATATGGTTTGTAACATTAAAAAAAAACACAAATCGTCAGCAAAAGTGCCGCACACGCAAAGAACATTTCCCTTCTGTAACAAAATGGCAATATTGTGGAAACAGGAAAAGCGTGCCCTGTCATTTCCAAAACAGAGTTTTATGCAGCCTGGCTCTGGTAGATTGGCACAAGCGTATGGTGTCTCTGTTTGCCAGTGTTTGGGCGATCACGCCTGCCTGCTTCGTTCGTAGCCAAAGGCAGAAAACAACATGAACGCGCGCACTCAAGTCGAAAATCGCAATCTATTAAAGGTCGTGCAGCGGTAACTTTTAAGCTACCTCTAGTGGGTTGGGTTGAACACCCATATTATGGACTATGGAGTACAGAGAATACACCCACCCATATAGAGAACCTGATGGTGACTCAGAATTTCGATCGACTGTTATTTAACGTCATCAAGAGGGCCGATTATCACAGATTAGCTCCAGGTGAAAAAATACCGAGTCGATACCGTTCGGGGTGGTTCCGCACAGGGATCATGTTTACCCGCAGCGCGCGCGCTGCCCGCAATAGGCTTGTAAGCTAAAGAGATGGTAAATAATAACAAGAAAATACAACAGCAATTCAGTTTGCATCAAAATATGATTTGAAAACGCCATCACATTTGTAAAAGGATGAGAAAGATTATTACAAAAGCTTTTCGAAGTTTCTAGATTGTGTCGTATGATACTGATTTCCAAAAATGTTCAAATTTCTGTATCTTTTATCGCGCATTGCTTGTGTCCCTTCCCAGGCAAGGATGAGCACAAGTAAGAGACCCGATGGTGCATATTCGCAAAAATAGGAGATTGAACCCAATATGTTGTGCAGAATTGGCTGACTACATGGTAATTATTCCCAATGGTAGGCCATGAACGGAAAATAGTTATGAATTTATGATGTTAATAACTCTTAACATGCCGGGCTATAAGACTGGACTGATATGACTCATCAGCTAGGCGTGTCATCTCATTGACAGCTATGTTAACAGTTAATCATTTTAGTCATTAATCAATCAACCAATCATATTGCTAATTACACATAATTCACAATGTCTGACATATCTGTGATACCTTGTGATTGCAAACCTGGCATCAAGTTGCATTTTTTCACGACCAAAAAGAATTTATCAGAATACTGCAGGCTATTTTTCGGTTTTCACGGTACTACTTACTGGCTGGTGTTCTTTGAATGAAATATAATCGCAACATGTTGAAACATTTTGACAGTGACAAGATGTTTGCGTTTTTATATGAGCTTATCGCAGCACGCTTCTGTGTGTAATGTGCGATATGTGCTGTGTGATATGTGCACGCTTCTAATGGTATCGAATCAGTATCTCATTGACCTGCATTTATTTCGGACATTCAAACATCTGCCCTTTCTGCTTTTTTGGAATAAAAAAAACACGGACAGTTTACGTTAAACGGAGCCAAACGTCCTGCACAAACCATTCGTCCAATTCTTCGAATGGTCTAACCCAGCACTGGTAGCGGCCGCTGCGTAACTTGTTGGGACTTGTGAGGGTTACGCTGGTGTACTTTCCTCCTGGTACAAACTTAACCGGAAACCCAGATCGTACTAGTCCAGTCATCGGATGCCTCGAGGGAGCCACTATCACCTGTCCTTCGTAACGCCAGATATATCGCTGGTTCAGCGCGAGTACTCCGTACAAAGGCTCCTGAAGATCGCATTGAAGAGTCACATCATTTCCAGCTGGTGCTGACACATTCTGCGCTGTTGTGACGAAGATATCCGCAGCAATTAGCAATGGTTTCAAATCATAGAATTCCATGATACACGACTCGTCCTGCTTGTAGTTCCATAAGCAGTGCACTGGCCCAGCCGCATCCGCTGTAAACAGAAACAAGATAAAACACTTTGCCTACTAGGAAAGTGCATTCGCTTGTATCGGGCACTGAGTGACCGAAGCGCAGAACGATTACGCGCACGATCAAATAATTTAATAAATTAATACTTTCTGATATTAAAAATAAATGATAATAGTGACCGACCGACGGAATGACGGACAGACATTGAGATCCACTCGAGCTCAGTATAGAGGACCTTCGCTTCGCTTCGGTCGAGCAGATCAGAATTACTACCAACTGAAAACGCAGCATATAATGCAAATTCAATCGAAGCGTACATGTACAGTTTCATGGTGTACGATTTCCTTGTCCAATTGCACCCAGTACCTGTAACATTATGGATGAAGAGCTGAGAGAAGGTGGTATTCTCGGTGACGCTGTATGTAAATGGAGAGGAGTAGCGCCCGTTGATAGCACGGAGAACAGAGTAATTCTGGTGTCCCCAGAGAATCTGCTCCTCTTGCGGGCATAAATCCGCGTAGTCGCACTCGGGCACTGTACAGTTGAAGATTGCTGTTGTGCCGCTCGGAATTCTGTACATAGTGGCAAAGTTACTCTTGCCGTGGCAGGTCGGCAGGGGAACTTTCAGAACGGCAGCGCTGGGCTTATCCATATTTAATGCAATTCTTCCATCGACAAAGGTTTGCTCCGCGGCTCTGAATGCATTCGTCAGCGCTGTAACGGGAAGCAGGGAGGGGTACTACGAAAACCTGGGTTTGGAATCTGGGAATGGACCTGGTAGACTGGGATATGGTATGGTACTGGACCTGGGAAGTACGTCCAGACTGGTATCTGGGAGTATGGTCTATGGTACTTGGTTCCGGTTCCGGTATCCTATAATATGACATTTGGTATCTGGTTTCGGTAGTACTACGAACTATGACGCTCAATTGCGAAGTACTCGTCTTGCTTCTCACGGTTTACGAATCGGAGAAATCTGCCCCGTTGTAACCTGTAACCACGGTTTTTGATTGAGACTGGAAAGTACCACTTTTTACTGGACGTTTTCGGTGGTAGTTTCTAGTTCCAGGTTTTAGACCCTTCCAACGCTGTGAAAGAATTGCTATAGCTTTCTATTATGGTTTTAACTCTATTATACCATTGCTCGTTTGTGTTGGCGTAGAACGAAGGAATCGTTCTGACAGTGTTATGTCTTCTGTACTTATCACAGCTAGTGGAGGACTGAACGTTGCGTGCCGTTATGATTTGTGACCGAAGTTCAGGAGAATTCGTAGACCGCCGAATATTTTGGATAATTACCGAAGAGATGACACTGTCATCATTCATTCGTTCTCTTCTACGCCACAACAAACGAGACATGGCACAGCAGAGTCAGAACCCTAATGGCAAGCCACAGAAACTGATTTCAAAAAGGTAGGGTCTAAATCCTGAATGTAGCAACCTCATCTGAAAATTCCCAATGGTAGCGGTACTGTAGCAATGCACTCTTACTCAAAAACTTTAGTTACAGATTATATTGGGGCAGACCACTTCATACACCGTGCGAACCAAAGTACTTTGTAGCACTACGGAAACCAGATGCCATACCCCAGACACCAGCAGATACCGAATGCAAATTACCAGATACCTGAACCGGAACCAAGTACCATAGACGACATCCCAGATACCAGTCTGGACGTACTTCCCAGGTCCAGCACCATACCATATCCCAGTCTACCAGGTCCATTCCCAGATTCGAAACCCCGGTTTTCGTAGCACCCAGCAGGGAGCTTCACTTAGAGGCTCACACTAGCGACAGAATCGGATCGTACATCATTCGAAATGCATCTGTACTATAAGTTTCCAACCGAATTTATTTGGCCGTGGGCACCGGCAATCAGAAGCCTAAGCAATTACTCACGTTCCACTGGCGAACATTGCTCACACGGACGAGCACGTAAAACTGCGAAGAGTCCAACATACACGTAAACATCCTTCCCCATAATGCTCCCAAAATACGTGATACCCCTCCGTTAACACATGCTTTATAGGACTATGGCTGGCTTTCCATTAGGTTTCTGCTATTGTGATTGCTCTGCGACAGAGAAATAATATAATCAAAGCCTGTGCAAACTGAAAGTGTAGTGAACTGGGAAAACGTCACTGTAGTTCTGTCTAATCTGAAACCAAGGAAATGTTTCGAAGCTTTGAAACCATCCATGTAGTACCTGATGTACGTTGGGTTGCAACCATCGAAACATCAAGTATGGAGTCGCTATGAAGTAACGTTCCCTTTTTCCATAAGCCGTTAAGCCCGGCAGAACAAGTTGTTATGGTAACAGTATCTGACACGAAGTTGGCGTTCCCCTGCCGCAGTGCGCTTTGATCAGCTTTCCGAAATGATTTGATTCGTCTTGCAGTTCAAATGATGACCCAGCCAGACAAGGCGGTAACGTGTTAAATTCCATTTACAGACGGCGATTATCTGGCTTAAAAATCCAACGATCGTACTACTTACAGTTAGCATCGGAATATATGTTTAAACAAAAAGACCGGACGGCGCTAGACGATGTTGGGATGCACTGCCGAAACAATGGTCAACATTGGCTCACGCCCTGGGAACTTGTCATTAGCTGACTAGAATGTGCGCTTTCGTTACCGCCCATTATTATGGCACAGCCACCTTTCAATTGCATTTCTGAGTTTCAGATGCTAAATTAATGACTCAAAATTATCTTCTTGTAATAACCAAACGTATTCAGCAATCGTAAGTTCGTCACGAGGCGCGAATAACACATACTTTTCAACAAATGCCTGATTCGTCGAACCGGTACCGAAATGGCAAAATAACATTTCGAGTATTCAGGTACGAATACGTGCTAACAGTTCTGCGCATTACTGTGCGTACGAGTATATACTATATGTCGTGTCACGCGAAGATGGTGACTCTAAACTTAGTCAAAGCTTTGTACTTGTTTGACGGTTTGACCCACGCACCGCACCTTTGTTAGGCTTTGTAGTTTGTACAACATTTTCCAGTCACGCAAGTCTAATTCAGAAATACCTCGGCTCCGGAATTTTGCCTTTACTGTACATCATGCTCTTAAACCCTGATAGTAACCGTAAAGTTTGTTACCGTACCATCCGTTTCGAAAACAGAGGCGCAAAGATCTGCAATCATCAAGCGTCGTAATGTTAGTTTCGAGGTCGCGACAAATTTAGTTTAATATTTCACGATCACAGAAATACTTTTGAAATGCTGACCAGTTCTTTGTTCCTAGTTGGCAGCCTCATATCGGTCCTACCCCAAACGTGCGAGTAGTGTTCTCCTGTAGAGCGTAAGCAGGAAATATCGTTGAACAACAATGCAATTACTGAGTGATAACTGATAAGACCACGGAGCTACAGCGGTTGTTGTTGTTGCAGCACTAGCGAACGCGCTAGATCGAGCGCAAAACAGTATGGTGGAGGGAAGGATCATGACGAATATGAAGAAGCAAAGTCCAGCAGAATCGACAATAAGACGCTTTCCGATGTGCTCTGGTCAGACCAATCAGTCCACAATTAACACTGTTCTAATGGGGCAACCCGCCGCTTTTAACTGTAAACATCCGCAGTGTGGAGATAGTGCAGTATGTGGCCACTTGGAAAACATCTCATGGGGACACCGGAATCATAATGTTCGGCTCGTCAGCAGAGGGAATATATCGTCTCCGTTTTCCTATACGGAAACGCGGAACGCGACTGTTGCGCAGTTAACGATATTACAGGTATTAGTTACGCGTATAGAGATAAACCCGAGAGACGCCGACTCGAGAAGGACGAACTTGATTTGTCCCAATTAGCACGCGAAGGAACAGTGGCCAACATCAAACAAACACTAAGACGTATAATTTCCATCATTATGAGGTTTTCCTCCAAAATTCTCACTACAGCGTTCCATTTATTTTACAGTGCTTTTTTAAATTATTGTTTATCTGTAGTTGATGCAGCTGGCAAGTTCACTGCTTCTGGGAGTACGATCCCGATGATCCTTGTGTCATGCAAGTGTACGAACTACTGCCACTATTAACCGCCGCCGATGTTTTCGTCACCACGCTACAAGCCGTTTCTGTGCCAGTTAGGAGCAACGTGACACTCCACTGCGATCTGCGACAATACTCCTGGTACGGAAAGCCCAACCGCGAACTGCGATACATTTGGTGGTACGAAAAGCAGGTGATCATGGCGCCTTTTAACCATCCAATGGCCGGTTTAGTCCGCTCGCCGTTTCATTACAAGTTCGAGGAAAACGATGCATACACCAGCCTAACAATTACTGATGTTCAGAAGGAACATGGTGGTCGCTACCAGTGCTGGACGAAAGCCTTTTACCAGGTGGATGTTTGGTACATGCGAGAGATTGATTTGCATGTCTGATAGTGTCGGTCGCTTGATCTGTCCGCAAGCACGAAGCAGGATTCTATAAAGTCGCGACTACAAACTTTTCCAGATTAAAACAGTGGCGGAAAAGGAGCGTGGCATAAGGTTGACAATCATCACCGTGATTTTCGTATGTTGCCGGTTGGGCAGTCATAATTATACAGTTTTGCTCGTAAGTCATTCGAATCACTGATACGCAGCTGCCACTTTAATCTCCAGGATTTTCAGCTACAGTTCTCGCTTATAGCACCATGGAAGTATAATACAAGGATTACTAATGTAAAACAACGTGGAAATGTTCGACAATTGGTAAAAATCAGCAGGGTGTTGAAATTATACAAACGGTATGTTCCATCTCAACATACCGACGGCGATAAATGTATAAAAAAAAGGTGCGAAAAAGTTTGAGAAATTCGACCATCAGAAAAGTACGAAAGATACTAAAAAGCGACAATTTCGAAAGGGTCTGCGCCTTGTTAGCGATATATAACAATTATATATATAAATTATAAATATACGATATATAAAAATATATCTATACATCATATCGCTCGAGAGGCGTGACATGATAGCAAATAAAGTTATTTTATAAAAATTTATCTCGCATGAACTTTCAAGTGTTTCAATCGTTTATTTCAATAGTTTAGCTCATCTGAATCATTTCTCTCGCATGTTCACGCTGCTTTCTCACTCTCGCAAATTCCGCCACTTCGCGTTTAAAAAAAAGGTTATTTATAAACACCCGGCACATTGGTGCATGGTTGCTTCTCAATGTGACGCTGACGCGCGTTTTTTTTCGTTCTTCCTAACCGTCTCTTTTTGATGTTTTGTTTTCATCTTGCGAAGAAGAACACTACACAAAGAATACTGCGCAATAATTTCGTTCGAATTTTCAGCAAATATGAAATTGGTGGTCACTAAAGCTGCTTGGTGCGCCTACCACGCTGTCCATCGGTCTGAAAATGGACAACGTCCTTTATTTAAAAAACGGGTAAGTCTTCCGAGATTATAATAGGATAGGCAGAAGTTGATATCTGCCTGGAGCGCGTGTTATTACGAAACACGTGCATTAGCCTTTCTACACATATCGTGCAGTGTTTCAGACACGGTAGTACAACAGTAGCAACTGGTAATGATGTCCCTCCTTCTTTCCGGCACCACGTCCGGGCTCAGGAATTTTGTCCCTTGCACAGTTATGCTTGCCTATAAACGCTGGTGATTTTTGTGCAAAACTGTTCCCCTAATACCCAGAATTGTTGCAATATGTGCTATACCGTCCAGACACAATGTATTCCACCATCTTAGCAATGAGTTTCGTAGCTAATATACTGGATGGTACAACAACAGGTGAAAGAGAGTAATGCATGTTGATATCTTTGAGGAGAATGACAATCAAATCAAATGTAATAATCATGGAGTAACTGTGAACTACAGCGATATCATATGAAAAACAGCAACGTTTTGTATTACCGGGTTCAAAGAAATTAGCACTTAAAAATCGACGCATCCTGTTGAGTCACTAACCATGTTCTGCTCGCTGGCACATACGCACAAAGAATGCCAAACGACAATAATCGCGGAAAATAAGGTAGACTAACTACTATGGCTCTTGGCTAATCTGACAGGAAGGAACAATCTCCGGATGCTGGGTAGACAACGTGGATATTGCCGTGACGAAATCGTTGCGGAGTGTATCGAAATCGTAAAGGCTGCTCTCGTAATTGTCAATGAAATATACCGGTTGACCGTTCAAATCCATCTTTTCCCCAAAATGTCGTCGAACTTCGCTGAGTATTTCCTGTCGGCTAAGATACTCCAGTTCTGGTGGTCCTTTCATTCTTCTTTGCAGGACATCTTCTGTAGTGAAGGTTTTGACCAGAAACAGTTTTGTCCCCCTGTTACGCAACTTGGTCCAGAAGGAGCTCTTGTTATCGAAATGCAGATCCCTAGAACAAACAAGTACTACAAAGGCTTCGGGAATCTCAAAGCTGGCTTCAGAGGCTGAAAAATCGATGCGCCGTTCGTCAAAATCACAAGGAATGGCCATTTGGCTGCATAATTCCGTCAGATTGGCGACGAGGCATGATTTACCGCTTCCACGGTCTCCAACCACCGGCACTATTACCGAAGCACACAGCGTCAGTTTTTGGGCCTTTGGTTCTGCTGTGATTTGTGGTGGCCTCTCAAGTTGGGCAAACAAGTCCGAACGAAGGACGCCGAAGTCAAACTTATCAGTATGCCGGTTATCAACCAGATACACGGACAGGTGTGAAAGGGAAGCGGAAACTTTTTCACAATGCGGCTCCGTAGATTTTCCAAAATTGTGTCATCCGAGTCCGGGCATCCACCAAGTTTTCGCTCTTGGATAGCGTAGCCGCATTTGGTATAAACAAAGAACACCTTCGTTGGATACCTTTTGATTAGTTCGTCTGCAAACTCGATATCGTGTGTCGAAAAGAACGCGTTGCTCGTTATGAGGCAAGCAGTACATCTCGAAAGGATCTCTAAACTGGAGGCCTCCGTGTCACTGCGAATTTCCCAAAATCGGTGGAAATAAGGATTTTCGATGGGATGGAACGATGAGTTTGTGGTGTCATTGTGGATGTAGCATTCGTAGGGACCGGTTTCCGGTTTATCAACAGATGCGGCGAACTTGTCGTCGTCAGTCAGTCCGCGAAGGTTATTGATCAAGAACGATTTTCCACTGTTTTCGATACCTATAACGGCTACGTCAGTAAAGCATCCAGGTTCGACCATGTTGCACTAAAAAACATCACGTAATAAACACCTTTGGTTCTCGCTGCACATTTATAGGGCTTCGGATCGATTTGGTTAAATACCTGTAGCAAAGCACACTGCCAAACCATTTGGGCCGATGGGCGCAAATTTGGTTCTGGCTGAAAGCACAGAGTCAGGACATTCCTAACGCAGCTTCTGAAGACATCAGTCTGGTTTGCATCATCCGGAAACGGCTGAGGAACATGCGGTTTCCCTCCGTTCCACAGGTGCTGTGCTATCGCCCATTCCGGTCTCACTATCAGTTCGTGCCCATCTTTATGGAAAAACCTCGGTCGCGCTCCTGTCAGCATTTCCAGCAGCACACAGCCGAAGCTCCAAATATCGCACTTCCTGCCGACTGTAGAGTCAGCACGAACCATCTCAGGCGCCATGTAACGCAAAGTGCCCGTTTCACCCCGAACTTCGCCCGACTTTGTCTTGGTGTGCATCAGCTTCTGTGAAACACCAAAATCGGCAACCTTAATGATGGAGTTACTTGTTAGGAGGATATTTTCGCTTTTGAGGTCCAAATGGAGGATCTGATTGGTATGTAGGTACACAAGGGCCTCGAGGATCTGGCCAGCGAAACTGACAAGATATTTTTGAGAAATTCCGTTAAGAGATCGTTCTCTCAGCGTACCACCTAAGTAAAACAACCAGCGGCTGATGACAATATGTAACGCACAACAGTAGTCCGGTTTATATGCCTCTGAAGCTAGTCATTGCATCAACTTACCCCCTCCAAACTCCATCAAAATGCATAGAAAATGACTGTCGGTGATTCTTTGCAGGTCTAGAGCATAATATTTGGCCACGTTCTCGTGGTCAAGTTTGCTGATCCGGGAAAACTCATCTATCACTGGAAACCGATCTGGCGCTTCCGGCGGCGCTTCCATCAGTTGAATCTTGCTCAGCTTTACAGCCAGATCCCGATCAACAGACAAATCCTTAGACCTCCAAACGGAACCTTCCGCGCCCTGCCCGAGTTTGGACATAACTATGTAGAGAAAGTTAGGAAGAAACCGTTGGATACCAAGTTGTCCTATTTCTTTACTTGACTCATCTGCAAACAAAGTAAACGATTCCTCAATAAATGAAATTGCAGGCTGCTCCTCTGACAACAAACGCTACCGTCGTGCGCGATATGGGAATTTAGGGCCCGTGCACAGCAGCCAGCCAAAAAGATTAACTATTACATCATATTACACAGTCCGAAATGCTGAGTGCATTCTGAGTACGATTAGCAAACAATCTGTAGGCGCTGCCACGGATTTGCCATTACGCCAATGGAATTGTTGAACTGGAACGAAGTGATAAAAAACGTGCGTCTGTTATTTCCACAGCATGCTAAATATCTTGTGGATGCGTAGTCTGGTTTCACTAATTAGGATTCGAATGTTCTCTTGCGTATGTGTACATACTTGTACGACTGGATATTTTCCGTTAATTTTGAATACTTGTTGCAAAATGGTCTGATGCCAAAGCGTAGTTACGGTTGTGTTCATTAAATCATCATCAAATCAATGACAAGACTTTATTGGCAAAACGCGAAACGCTCACGCTCGTATCGACTTCGCGCGAAACACGTAGTAGGTACTAGTATACTACCGGCAATGCCTACGGCGGGATGCACACAGCTCCAGTGATTACCGGACCGGAGCTGTTTGGAGAAAAAGAAAACTGCAATCCCCCGGCGGCATCTGGCGAAGAAGCTTGCTAAAAATTACCTGAAAATGATCTGCATGGCCAGCAGCAGTAAAAGATCATTCCCTCAAAAATATCCCATAAGTTTCCGGAAATACACTCTAATGCAGGTATCAGCTGGGCGATACAATCTTTCGATTTGGTATTCATGGCACTGTGGAACAGGATTTTGTTTATTGATCTGAGCAGTATTGTTACTGGCACCAGAAGAACTTCTTGGTACAACAACAAGCTTTCTGCATCCATCCCGAACTCTTCTATAGCACAAATCACCTCCTTTGCTAAGATCAAATAATTCTGTGAACCTTCTTCCATGGCCAGCCATTTGTTCCGTTTCGCTATGGTTTCGATATTATTACTCCTCTCAACAATTGTCGCTGTCTTCAGCGTATCCACATAGTGACGCGGTAGAAAATAATTTTTCACTACCTGGAAACAGGTTGAGTAGTACATTATTCGTAGTACTGCACTGTGCAGACTACTTCGCTGCACACCGTCATAATCCTTCCTCGTATATCTGGCAATACTGTTAGCACAGCAAGCCTCTGGGGGTTGACTCGTTTGTTTCGAGGTGATAAACAGCAGATCAAAATCAAAGATAGACTGGGTCATATTTTCAGATGCAGACTCTTCTGAATACTGAGCACCACATCTCAAACTCGTGACATTTCCTTTTGCTTGCTGCACTATTGTGTGTTTTTGTGCTTCGGCTAACCTACTAATGATCCTAATTTCCTCCTCAGAATTCGCTAACAAACATACTACCCCCACGAACGTTGCCCGCGATGCAAGAGGACGACGATATGCTGGGGTCCCTCCGCGGTGATACAGATATATATTTAAATCAGCGAGAGAAATCTCTATCATCGAAGCTTGGTACTGCGCCGACGGCATAGAGTCGCCGAATTTCTGTTCGGGCAGATAATTTCCGGGATCAAGGGACATCCATTTCAGCGCGTCTGCAACTTGATCAGTGACACCTATTGAAAGGTCGCAACACTGTAGCTCATCAAGTTGGTAAACTTCCTTAGTGAGGTCGTGATCAACTTTGTAAAATTGTAACCGGCATAGCCGTGATAGAACATGGCCTGAGAAGCAGGTTTTGATTTTCTCAATTATTAGGGATTTCTCGACCTGCACCGGACCAAAGACGGTAATCTTGAACGCATAATCGCTTTTATTACGTCGTGTGAAAAAATGACGTAGAACACTTGCCAGTGTCAGCTTCCCTTCATACTGGTGCTCATTTCGAAAATGTTGTATAACCAGGTGAGATAATAGTGAATCAGCAAGTTGTACAGCCTTAACCAGATTTAGCTTCCGGTGAGGTTTGCCTTTATCCTGATCGTTCTCAGAGAATTTTTGATGACTTTTCCCTGGTGGTTCAGGATTGCTCAGTTTGGCGTTGCGGTTAGCCATTTGCCGAAAATGTCAAAACATACGTTCCGTACAACAGATTGCCAGTTGTGCAATTATTAAGATTGAGCATCGGTCACCAATCATTGTCGCATTCGGTCGGATACGAAGCAGAACATGTGCGAGAATGTAGAATTTGATTAACGTCAAGCCATCTGCAAGTGTAGCAAACCAGGACTCAATAAAAATAAGACAAGAACAATCCCATTCCAACAAAGTTTTGTTTAAATATACACTGCTTTCACACGGACGTTCTCCGCGAGGTACCGCTTAAAACTGTCGAGACCTGAAAGAGCAATAATATTGTCTCAGGTTGGAAAAGAGTGATATGCGTCGCGACAGAACAAGCATGCCCTTGGGAAAACCGCTTAAGTGTTATAATTATCACTTGTGAACTAACCAGATTAGCCGCTAGTAAATTAGATATCGCCATTGTACATTTCGTCTTATCGGTTTTCTGTACCGAATGTTGATTAAACACAAGCTATTCAGTCACGACAAGGCGCGCAATCCATGTTGTAACATACGGTCATGTTGACCATCAGTCGAATCATGTCTGTTAAGCATTATCTGCATGTTTATCAAAACAATTATCTCTAGCCTTCTACGATTAATGCGACATCGTTTCTGAAGTACATGTACACTGCACTATTCAGTTTTCACATAAAAGTGTCTGTTATTTCATTAAGATACTAGTGGCGCTAGCGAAGCATTGCCTAATTGCACTTTAAGTAGATATTCGTGTATACTCTGAACTGCTAGCAGTGCATACGCTATAGGTTTAGTGGCACGCTGACATAATGATGGTGACGCTAAAACAACTCCTTCAGAAATACTGCAATTATTGCAGTGTTGAAAACCGGAACAATCAGTCCTCCTTGTCACATTTCATTCCGGCACAATTTCCAAGCCCGGACTTCTGTCCTTGCGCAGTTATGTATGTGTGCTTATAATATGTACACGCGGACCGCGGTTAGTTTCTCGTGATACTGAGAACAGCGACATCCGAGACATGCACACACCAGCCACAATTTACTCTTGGCATTTAGTACGGTATTCAATTCTGGGTTTAAACGATGATAACAAAACACATGAAAGATAGTTAGGCATGTTAACAGCTGTGATTGAAATTTCTACAAAATCAGTTTTAATTATAATTGTGGTCATTATAAGTTGTCAGCGAAAACACAAAAACACGACATTTGTATTACCAGGAACAGAAATCGGCACTTCAAAATCAACACATCTAACAGACTCACGGAACATATTATGGAAGTAGCACTCAAGTGGACCGTTTCCAAAGTTACCAACGGGTGCGGCAAACGTATCGCTGTCCGTCAGTAGGCGCAGGTTGTTGATCAAGAACGATTTTCCACCGCCTTCGATACCGATAACGGCGATGTCGGTGAAACATCCAGGTTCGACCATGTTACACTAAAAAATTTGATTTCATGGATAAGTTTCAGTTTCTGCGCTGTAGCTTCTTTGAGCTGCAGATCGATCTGATCACATACCTGCAGCATAGCACACTGTCTAAGCTTCTCGGCTGATGGGCGCAGATTTGGTTCGGACTGAAAGCACTGATTCAGGACAGTTCTAACACTGCTTTTGAATACATCCGTCTGGTTTTCATCATCCAAAAACCTCTCAGGAACACGCGGTTTCCCTCCGCTCCAAAGGTGGTTTATTATCGGCCCTTGCGGTCTCCCGTTCAGCTCCTGCCCAGCTTTATTAAAAAACCTTGGTCGCTCTCCTGTGAGCATTTCCAGCAGCACACAGCCTAAACTCCAAATATCGCACTTTCTACCGACTGTAGAGTCTGAACGAATCATCTCAGGCGCCATGTAACGCAAAGTTCCTGTTTCACCACCAACTTCACCCGACTTTGTCTTAGTCTGCATCAGCTTCTGTGAAACACCAAAATCGGCAACCTTAATGATGGAGTTACTTGTTAGAAGGATATTTTCGCCTTTGAGATCCGAATGAAGGATTAACATGCAGATACACAAGGGCTTCTAGAATCCGGCCGGCGAAACTGATGACCTCCATTTGAGAAATTCCATCACAGGATCGTACCACCTACGCAAGCAAAACAACCAGCGGCTGACGACAATGTCTAACGACCAGAGCAGTCCGTTTTATATGCCTCTGAAACTATTCCCTGCTTCAACTTACCCCCTCCAAACTCCATGAAAATGCATAGATAACTGTCGCCGATTCTTTGCAGGTCAAGGGCGTAATATTTTGCCACATTCTCGTGGTCAAGTGTGCGAATCCGGGAAAACTCCTCAATCACTCCAAGTGCACGCATTTGAGTTGGGGTTTCTGCCAACGCATCATTTGGAAGCCGAGTTGCCTCGTTAAGCGGTGCTTTTTTCCACTGAATATTGAACAGCTTGACAGCCAGATCTCGATTACCGAACAGATCCTTAGACTTCCACACGGAACCTTCCGCGCCTTGTCCTAGTTCGTTCATAAGCGTATAGAAAAAGTTAGGAAGAAATCACCCGATGCCGAGTTGCTCTATTTCCGTGTTTAAGTCATCTGCAAACAAACCGAACGACTTCAAAACACTGCTGGTTGATGTTTCAGGCTTTATTCTGTGGAGCATGGCATACAAGAGCGGTGTTCCGTCGCCTTGCTTATAACTAATGGGCTGTGGTGCGCAATATATATTCCTGTATAAAATGGCTGTCATTGGTCATTAATGACAGTAATGACATACTGTAATGACCGTATGCTACCTAACTGGCAGTGGTGGGCTATACATATGCCTGTATAAAATGCCTGTGATTTGTCATTAATGACAAATGACAGGCATTTTATATACGCATCTACATATTATATGCCTTAGTCCATTAGTCACCATAGGCTCGCTGATATAAGCTTTAGGCCAGTACTCGCCAGGTCTCTGCTTATTGATGGCTTCTGTAACCGGCAAAGATCTCCCCCGCAGCAACTGCGGCCCGTGTGTGCTGTATTGTTGTTGTTCAGACCGGGAACTTGATTTGTTCCCGGCAGAAGCGCAGACTGCACGGGAGGAAGCAGGTGTGCGTGAACGATAACAATACCGACCGTACGCTTGCATGCGGTTCCAACGGCGGCAGGGCCCACACATTTAGGCGCAAGAGGAATGCGGAATCGAAATGCATTTCTTGTAACGGAAGGCAAATACAGCATATACGAATCGGAGCAATTATTAGGAACGGAAATACATGTGACGGAATAAAAATCGGAATGACCATAGTGCTTCCCGCCATTAAAAGCCAGTGACCTAATCACCGCATACCAGAATTATAAGCTTGAAACATAAACGATAAGCAGATTTCATAGAAAGGTCATGGAAATGGGATTTCTGCCCGGTGTGTTTTTTTACTGGAAATAGCGCGCATGGTTGTCCGAAAAACAAATTCAGATTTGTTTATCGTAGGCCTACAGAACTGGCAAAACGATGGGGAAAAACAGTGACTTTAGCTACCGAAAGGCGTTTTAAACTCCATCTTCCAGTTTGGGCAGAAATAAAGTATCGTAGATGCTGAACTAACCGGAACGTATCGCTACGTCTGCGAACATAGGCGACGCAAAATTATTGAAATTTTCACGGCAGTTAGGACTGTCAGGTGGCGTAGTAAGTTCTGTCCGTGTTCCGATTCCATCAGATGTCATTCTGTTCCCGATAATTGCTCCGATTCCGGCATTTTGATTGCGGCATAGTATACAAAGCATTTCTATTCTTTTCAAATGAGTAGGTTGGTGTCAATCGATTTCGGAGTGGTGTTGTCGTGTGTTCCTGTTTATCTGTTTTTGACATTCCGTCGTACTATGGAACACGATAGTTTCTCTAGTGTAGGAACCAGGAAGAGCTGTTTTGTTATTCTGTGTGTTGAACGGTATCCCTCAAGTTATGAAAACGATACTGAAGCGTATTTTTTCACCGACGACAGCGCTCATTCACTTGGTGAAACCGTCCCGGTCAGAAACGTTACTACTGCACACACAGATTCGGCTTTACAATTTTCCGAAACCTACTAGCTGACTTTAAATGCTTAAAAATCTGTTCACTTCAGTGTATTGAGGAACAATAATAATGCGCTGACTTGTACAGTATTGCGGGTCAGATTGTATCTTCTGCGAAAACCACAAACAATTTAGCTGTATTTGTTGAACGAACGGTCATGTGAGCTAACCTATATGGAAATCTCGCAATTTTTTGCGTGTAATAAAGGTTAAAAATACTTTCGTTCTTGGGGGGAATATGGAACTACACAGCAGTATCTGCCACTGCCAGGTAGCATTAATATTCTTGACCACCGTCCACACATCCACATTTTTCTCGTGCCAGTCAAAAAGTTTCCTATGAACTCGGTGTAGGTTTCCTGCTCGCTTCGGTCCACCAGTGCTCGATAACAGCGAGTGCCCTCACCTAGTTTTAATGCCACATACGAAACAGAATCAGGCACCGCAAGCGCCCTTGGCAGATACTGCTGTGTGCGTATGTACTCGTATGTCTAAATGCGAACTCTTTGCTAGTTTTATATTATCGACGTTTTATTTCTTTCTCTTCATTATCTTAAGGTGAAAAAATACCCAACGGGTACTGTTTTGGGTGGTTCCCAAAGACAATTTTTTGCATCAAACCGCAGATGTGGAACGTAACCCGTAACGTAACCCGAAACGTAACCCGTTGGGTATTCTTTCACCTTAAGGCCAATCCCGTTACGACGCATTATGGAATTACCGCTTTCTGTAAGAAATCAGTTTAGGTGAAGAATGTAGGAGCATGCAGAATCCGCTTAGTCCAGGTTTACAGATATATTCGTCTATGGTTCAAAACAGTCAAGTTAAGAATTCGAAAAATAGCTGGTGTACTCGAAATACTTGTCGCAGGACTCTATGTGTGAATGAATGCTAGTCGGAAAACAAAGAATGAGAAAGCCTTTTTTTACCGGGCCTTCTGGAAACAGTGCTGGTTTGGTAAACGGCGCATTTCCGGTCTCAGCGAGGTTTTTTTCGCGGCTGTTGCCTAAATGTCACCATACGCGTCGAAATGGTCGGCGCCATTACTGATTATTTGTAATGACGGCCGCGCTGCGGTACGCATAGCCTCTGGACAGAAAGTAAACTTCAAGCAGCAAATACTATTTCACTTATGGTGGTACATGTTTCGAACAAGTAAGCGTAAGAAAATTTACCTGAAGGTGGCCTGCGTGACTGCCTTCGATAAGGGACAAATCCTTCACAAATAGTCCACGTTGTTTCGGAAATATACTCGAATTCAGATATCAGCTGAAAGGCGAAATCCTCTGTTCGAGTGTCCAGGGCGTTCCGAAACAGGGTTTGATTCATTTTTCTGGGTGTTATCGTGGGTGGCACCAGGAACACTTCTTGAAAAAGCGATAGGCTTTCTGCGTCCAAGCAGAACTCTTCAATAGTATACATCAAGTCTTCTGCCAACTGCAAATTATTCGGCAGGTCCTCTGTACGTCTCATAACGATCTCAGAATCAAATCTTTCAAAAAATGTCTTTTTTCGATGTGACCAAAGCCAAAGAGCATGATCTAAAAACTGGCCACAACTTTCCCCGAGCATAAGGTTTACCACGTTTTTGTGCAGGCTACCGCCATCATTCCAGCCATCGCCGTTTACAATATTAGCACAACAAGCTTCCGGTAGCTTGCTTCGTTTTTCTGATCTTATAAAAAGCATCCTGAAATCAAAGGCAGACGGAGTCAGGTTTTCGCCCGAAAATGCTTGTAAATGCACTTTAGAATGTGGCCATCCATCTTTCATGACATGGAGAAATGTCTGTGTTTGTACTTCCACCGCTGCATTGATGGTTTTAATTTCCTCCTCGGAATCCGTTAACAATAAGATCCGCACGAACGAATTTTTGTCAGCACAACTCGAGCATAACTTTTGCAGCTGCACTCGCAGAGGACAAGAGAATCGAACTTCCTGCTTATAAAAATGCCACAACCCTGGATGATTGTATCGAAGATGTGATTTCAAACTGGTCTTTAACTCGGGGGGTAGAAGCTTCCCGTGTTCCTCACACAGCACCGAATGGTAGAGATCCATGGTGATCCATTTCAGTGCGTCTGCTGCTTGATCAGTAACCACTACCACCAGATCGCAGCGCAGAAACTCACTAGGCTGATCAATTTTTCTGTTGAAATTGTCGTCAACTTCGAAAAACTGAAATCGGAATAACCGTGACATGGCATGGCCAAAAAGACAGGTTTCAATTTTCGCAATCACTGAAGATTTGTTTATTCTTGCAGGACCACAAACCGCTATTGTGAAGGGGTTTCCTTCGTTAAGTCGTGCGAAGTACTCCCGTAATATGCTTGTCGCTGTCAGCTTCCCGTGATACTTGTGACTCTTCCGGAGCAATGCGACTGCAACAGCATAGTCATCGGATGCATTTCTCTCTGGTGGTTCAGAGTTTCTGGGGTTGGCTTAACGATTATCCACTTGTGAACCAAATAATACATCAGCAACTTTACGTAACATAGTTAGCGCTAGACGACTACCGCAATTAAAATTCGCTATCAAAATCAAAACCTAAACAACTATTGTCATTCCGGTCATTAGTCGAAAATTACTCGTTCGCCACAAATGTCAAAAACACCTTGTGTGAATGCCATCAATATGCACAAATTATATGTCGGGCACCGAGATGGAATCACTGCTCGGTTACCTGGACAGGTATCGGTCATTAATCATAACCGCATTACCTTGGGATGGGAAGAACCTGTACAAGCAATGCTGCTTGACTACAGCAATACATTAGCAGTTCAGGACGATGGGCATGCCAGAAACAAGACAAAATTTGCTCAGGACCGTCCACTAATATTTCTCAAAATCATGCATCAAGCGCTTTCACGAGGGCGTTCTATCAACATCGAGACACCTCGTGCAGCTTTTGCAGCAAGCACTTTCGTTCAAGCGGAAAAGAACGTTGCGTGTCAAGCCAGCAGGAGAAAGTTGTGATAACCGTTATATATCACCATCATACCGCCTGTATATCAGATTCGCCAGTCGCCTTTGCATTGTGCAGAACGTCTTATCAGTTCACAGTCTCAGACGTTGATTAAACTACACTGATCCAGCGTTTAATTAGGCGACGGAAGCATGGGTTGACACATGAATACGTTACAAGAAACGCTCGCTGGGTCTTTGGTCACACCAATAACGCCCTCAACTTTCGAAACTGTACGTAATTGAGTATGTGTTCTAAGAGTCTAAATTCTTCGGCATGAATGTAATTATTACAATGCAGTGTTTTGTACTCGTTTATCAGCGGAAGGTCAATTAAATTAACACAAATGGAACTGTACGTGGTTAGTCTTCGTTATTTTGGTCTTCTTGAAATTCCGCAGAAGCATTTGGGAATCATGTGATTTCGCATGGACAGACCACAATGCGTACAAGCAACAACCCTGACCTTTTGCTTGGGTGAAGCCATGTATCCGAGGTAAAATGAAGGGATCCGGACCAAAATTAATAGTCAAGTGTGCTTACAGTAACAAACCCTCAAGAAAACATACTTATAGTTAGTGAATAAAATGGCGCTTCCGCGAACTTGAAACAATTTTGTATCGTGTACCGGTGTGCGTCGTAGCGCGGATAACGCGGTTATTGTTATAGACATCAACAACTGCAACAAGAACCTGGGCACACTGAACATGCAAGAAAATCTACGTCGAAGTGACTAACCAGTCGACGTACACTGCGGTCGAAGGCTCGTACTTTCAAACGAAGAGGACAAGTACGATCTTGCCTTCTACTCCGGAAACCGCGACCGAACCCAGGATACGAAATCGTACGGTGCCGGTGGCAACCCGCTGTTCGTAACGGACTAGAAGCACTATTAAAACGGCCGACTTGTGTGTCAAGCGTAAGAAACTCCCTGGTGACCTACTCCACTTTTCTCAGTGTCCGGCGGATTCGTCCAGTTATGTGTCCAAAATGGGATATACAGAGCGGAATACATATGATTCAGATTTCCATGTTTTTGATACACTTGTTAACACAGTGGACAGAAAGCAAGGCTAAATGTGTTGCTTTAAATGAGTTGTTTCACCTCGTCGAATCGCATATTGTATTTGTCACAAGCAGAACTGGAGTTTACTCTGACTGGCACGGTGTTTATTATGTTACTAATACAAAGGGCACACGCTATGATCATTAATACGACATTAACACAATTCTTGACATCAGCCAGTAAACGTGTGCACGGTTCTCAAGCGTTACATTTCAAATAGCAAATAATATACCATTTCCTACACAAAACATAAGAAACTCCCCTTCTCTAGCAACTATTTTAAATTTTTAATGCCCAAAGCGGACAAGGGAACTATCGAGCGGGAATATTGTTCCTAAAAAATAAGTTCACTACTCGCCGTTATCAACGCTTACAAACAAACAGTAATCTGCAAAGATTTCCCGTAGGTGTCCCGGGCCAGGGTTAGCAAAGTATGCAAGGTGAGTTTGGTCAGCTTCTGTAGGTCTATCTCGGTCACGTTGTTGGTAGTCCATCGGCATCCGCGGTAATGTACGTTGGTGCGCGGGTCAGCAGACTGCCTTTGGTTGAGGACCTGCAAATCAAACGAACTCGGGCATTCGATTGCGTGATGACCGTTACCAGAAACCCGTGCAAAATTTCGCCAACTGAAAGCAAACTCATCTATATCCAAGCCAAAGAAACATGAAAATCCAACGACGAACTAAAAAAAATCTTTCATCATCGTCAACTCACAAATCGAACACTAACCACTACTTTCCTGTAACAATTATTTAGAATCGTCGTTAGATGGACGGCTCCAGTACGAATCTATGTTTTCATTACGGTTGAAAACCTCCCAGTATTCAAGTGGTACGAATAGTACTAAATTAGTACTATTCTTCCTAGTACCAAATTAGTCCTATTAGTAGTACTAATACTTGCGTAGTACCGCTGTACTCGCTTGGGTGACACATGTTTTTCACAAATCTACACCTACATCCGTCAGCGGGAAGTTGTAGCGCGTGGTGCTCATCCACGCCGACAACTGCTGGAGCTCCGCTGCTTCCAAAGCAGGCAAACTGTCATTCATCCGTTGCCACATGTCTTGAACGGTAATTCTTTGCCCCGCAGCAACAAGTCCTTTGACAATTCGTACATAAGTCGATGGCGAGAGATCACTAGGCAGGAAATCCATCCAGATGTTCCGTAGCACCAGTATCTGGCAGACGCCTGCCACTCCATTCAGTTCCCCAACAACATGCTGCAGCATTGTTGAATTATCTGGTGTGAGCGACGATCCTAAATGGATTACGCTGTACATAGCAACCAACCAACCAACCAACATGCTGCAGCAGTCCAGCAAAGCTGGGCATAGCAAAAGTCGTAGACCACTGTGTATTCCACCTGACCCTGTCCAACACTATCGTCTCTACCGCACCGTGCAGGCCCTTTTCAAGAAATCCCCGAACCAGCCGACCTCCGCATAACAGCTCATCTCCGCGACAATCGACGCGCGCGTGGATGACAATCTTGGTGTGGGGTGTCCAGCAGTGGTGCAAACTGGACACGGACGTCACGGTCTGGTCATCTTCTTTGTAACAGATTTCCACTACACGGGTCATGCACGGCAAAGTGATCATCGCATCCCACTGAGCGCACACCCGACGAAGCATGGTCCGCTCTAAACTGTTAAAATCCCCAGACACACTAGCCAGTATAGGTTTCGGAAGTAGTTGGATCCCGATATCCGCAGCGGACCAGGTGTCATAGGCTTTGGGTACCGGTTGTGGCATCGGAAACAGGTCCTCTTCGGACTCGAAATCTTCATCACCCTTGCACCGGTCTGCCGCCTGTTGCAGTAAGCAAATGATCACGTCTCCCTACAAAACGATGATTATCAAGCTGTAGTGCATATCGTGAATGGCAGTGGCTAAAAAAAAGTCGGACCGGAAATCTTATGCAGACATTATAAAGGCTTAAGGCAACTGTCCTTTTCCTTTAGGTTAAGTAAGTTTCGGGGTGTATTTTGCGTGTGTCTAAAACGATAAAACAGGATGGGATATTGGTTGTGGTGGTCAAAGGCCTGAGATAAATGAATGTGAAAACGATTTGTGCGCGCAATGACAGGATGCTGCGCAAACCCTGAAAAAAGTCTAAACATAAACGCCTCTGTGTAACGCGGGAGTGGACTCCTATCCGGAACCAGCTGGTTTTGTTCGCAAGGATGGAAAGCGCCGGATGGGGCCACACGGATGAACTGGTTTCGAGGACAGCCTTTGGTTTGGGATGCGGTTTGTGGTAACTTACATCAACACCACGTCTAAATGTGCGGGAGCAGCAGCGAAAAAGGCGGCCGTGGCCAAGAAACGCCTTTATCGTACTATATTGGACCGTCGTATTTCTTGTTCCGCTGGCTCGCAAGTCTTTTGGAGTGTGGTGTGGGGTTGCAGTTGTTTTGTATAAGGAAATAGGTAAACGGTCGTTTTTACGGACAGGTGAAAGAAGATCGACTTGTTTTTTTGTTTAAGCATGGAACTAATGCGCGGTTATTTTAGTTTGATCTTGGCTACTGTCCCTTCTCGTGCCAACTGGAACAAATATTTTATTTTATTTTTGAATATTTTATTGTGTAACATGCTTTCTGGGCTAAAAAAATGCCAAAAAAATGAACATAAACCCAAGTACCAGAAGTCTCGTTTGTAAACTAGAAACCAAAACATACTGAAACTAAAGAACCATCGCCTTTAATGTTTAATGGGTTTACCTCTACTAGTACAGGAACCGTGATTCCTCTTACACAAGCAGACCATAGCCTGGGAAGAATAGATACTTATAAATAATCAAAAACTCAAAGGACAACTCAAAAGACCTTAGCTACTATCATCTATCACGCACTTAAAAAAAAAGCAGTTACATAGTCAAGAGAATCGGATATCATGAGAGCGAATCAAAATAATCAGAATGAACATGTAAACGAATCCACTGAAGCCTTAAACCATATTCGATGGTTGCGCAACATCCGGTCGTTGCGCGCACAAATCGTGCTCGTATTCATATATGTTGGTCTTAGTGACCACCAAAATCTATATCGCTTCCTGCTTTGCATTCAGACAGGGCACGCGCAAGATTTCCCCAGAAGCATACTGAAACTTAGGAAAACCCGTCTTAACCAAAACAATAAGAAATGCAGTTCGCAAGGTCTAAAAGTAAGAAATCACATCATTTCCCATGGAAAAATAAACTCCGGTTTTCAGACAAAGTCGTTCGCTGATCCGAAAAACCCCCAGTCGACACAGAGCTTTCCTCGCCGCTGTTTAGTTCAGCGCAAGGCGACGAAAATAAGGAATTATAATTAAAAAAATACGGTAACACCTACGGTACGTCTGCGGATCCGTCTGGAACCTGTAGCGGAATCCATTACCAACTCCAGAAATATATTCGAGTGATTTGTCGTCCATGCGGATCGCCCAGACGATTGCCCCAGTACTTGTCCTAGTACAGAACCTGTTCCACTTGATTATGTGATTCAAAGCATCCACAATCTCTTTGCACGACGCAGCTCCGCGCGAATACTCCTTAGGCAGATCCGCGCTTCGGATCATAAACTGCTCATCCTGCACGCGCAGCTGGTTCGGCTGCGACTTTGTAGGCGGTAGCCGAACTCGCTTTATCGAGACAAAGAACGTGATCTCTGCTCCGGGAAGCACAACTCGAACTAAAGTACTTGCCTTCATGTACAGGACATGCTGCATGATTACCACGCCAGGGTACCACGTCCGTGGTTCCTCAGCATTTAGACGTACAAGCACCTCGACAGGTAACGGAAATTCGGTTCCCTGGTCCGTGTGTAGATTTACTCGACTTCTGTGCAGATAGATCTCCCCAAACGGCACAAACCGGGACTGCACTGGGCCACTGCATGCCCACTCAATGATGAGGCCGCCGGTTGAACAGTCAACAATCTTCCCCTGTTGTAGCAAACCGTTTGTCCCTCGCACCTCAACCTTGTTCGTTCCTGGCCCATCTATCAGAGGTTGATCCATTTGTTCAGAAGATGTTGTCATGGGCGCTAGAACGCACCTTTTGACGTTCGAAGGCCTTGTCGCATGGACGTACCACTAGTCAAAGGCGTGAAACGAACCAGACTCTTACTTACTCAGACGGGCAGTCACTCCCAAAGCTGCGGCAGATAAAATTTGCAGAATGAACTCACAAAATACTGCCGAACTAATGTAAGGATCGTTTTACGAAATAGAAAAGCGAATTTGCACCGCGCAAGGTGACGTGTAGTTCATCGTGATTAACCATGATTTCCAGTTTTCTGTCTAACTCTTGGCGCCGTTTGTGCATGCAGTGTACGAAGCCCTTTGCTTGTTGAAACAGAATGAAAGCCTATTATGCAACCATCTAAGGTGTAGAAACAATGACGCCATCCTATCACTTTGATGTGATTTATTGGGCAAATGCCACTACAAAAATGCAACTAATGAGACAGGTTACTGAACCCCCTTGGGGGCGAACAGCCACTCACGCACCCCAATGTTGGGAGGCCAGTTCTTAGGAGTAAACATCCTCTCGGCCTGGTCAGCATACGAACCAACACGCGGAAGCAAACTATTCTTACGGCCACCTTTAGCTACGTAAACAGAAACAAATCGAACACTGATGCCATTCGCCTCGATAACCGTCTTCAAGTCCAGCTCGTATTCCTCGGCTGTCTTGTGGAGAGTTTTCTCCAGCGGGGGAATTCCAGGAGTTTTCTCCAGCGGGGGAATTCCATGCAGGCAGACGTCCTTCTTTTCCTTATCCGGTTTAGCAGTAGGTTTCATCCACAATTTAGACGTAACGATATCACTTTAATGTTATCTTAGCAGTCCACTTACGGTATTTCTCGACACCAGAGGTGTTACGTGACGTGTCCTGGATTATCATAACGTGTGCTATTTATGGGCAGGGTCTAAAACATGGCCCCGGCCTTGGCCGGTGGCCTAGGCCCTTGGCCCAGGCTACCAAAAGTCTGGGCAGGCCAGCGGCTAAAATCTGGCTACGGCCCCCATAAAATTAGGCCTTACAAAAACAGCGTTCCTTGTATTATTAAATTAGGATCGTACATAAATTCCCCCATTTTTCCACTAAAGCTGAATGCATGTAGCCGGTGCACTGCCTTAGATTAGAATACTGGCTATGTCTGGTACTGACCATACCGTCCGGTCCATATGCAAAAAACGTATGATGCATCATAAGTCATATATATGACTTGTGTACTGTTTAAACTAGCTAAACTTGATAGTTCACGTAGCGATCCATACCAACTCGAAATATCACAAGGAAGTTTAGTCTAGTACAAGTCCGACACTCCGACACGTTTCTCAGGTTTGTTTATCACAAAATCGTTTTCTAAACTTATTCATCCAGCGAATAAAATAGAGCAACCGCGATATATTAAAAAAAAGCTCTTAAAGATCACTCTGGTCTCACCACTGGCGTCGGAAACACTCTGTAGAGCCTCTTTCTTGCGGAATCATCCTGGTAGACCGCCGTAGTCTGCCATACTAACATTATAATAAACAACATATAATAGTTAACATTAATTAACTGCTAGTATAAGCATACTATTACTAGTAACTGTCAATCAGTCATGCACCGAAACCGCTCGTCATTCCTCAGTCAAGAATAATACGCAACAAACTTTGCACCATCATCAATAGTTATTCTACTGAAAAACCACACGTGAATTACTTTGTAGTGCTGGACTGCAGCAGCATGGAAATCGAAAACAACGGCTGATTAATGCTGCTCGTTATTTCCATTATGCGTTGCACTGCCCGCCATAATATCAGCAAGGCGTATTTTAGTCATATTTTCACAAAGAGAAATGTACGTTGTTTACACTGGATGATGAGCATCGTATCCATTCAGCTGCAAAGCGCAAACATTCCATCTAGCTGTGGTGCTGCTGTAAGCAGAGATAAGGAAATAACATCATTCCCTGCAATACAGTAGGCTTTCTTTTCCAAACCGACTCATGAGTACAGTATAAACTTTAAATGTCATGCCGCAAAAACCGATCATAAGCCGACGAGCCGTGTCAGGCATCTGCGTGAACGCCGCAATCTCGATCATACCGCGCTGAAAAAAGTGGGTTTTTTGCCTTTAGTCTACTTCATGCTTGATTATAAGTCACTGTTTAGATTCGGATGCTATGAGGGGAATTCCATCCCTTTCCCACATATATGATATTGGAATGCTGACCCTTGTATATGACGTCCGCCCCTATAATACGGTATATTTCCTATTCTTGCCCTACATAAGCGCTCTAAGTGTGTATCCGCTGGCCAGTCTGACCAGTCGGATGTTGTGGTCAACATAAAGATCTTGCTATACACCCGTCTGTGTGCTCGTCCCCGTCGCAATGCCAGTGGTGCGACGAGTGCCTCAGTGCCCGAACATGCTCCTTTATGTGTTGTGGCAGTTCTGTTTATATAAATAATAATTCGTAGAAAAGTTTCAGAAACATTTTATGCTCTGCATGATATACGCAGCTATGATTTAGGAATGCCGTCAAAATCAGTTAACTGGAGGTACGTACGGGTCACTGGGGTCATAATAGTTTGTAAGTGGTATTACCATAAATTTAATATACATCAATTATTACAATCAAGTATTATTAATTATTATCGAACCATTACTCATTGTCAGTGACTTTAGGGGTAACATGCCGGTACGCTGTCTGTAGTTTTGGATGGGCTGACGGGTAATTTTTGGGTGCTTATGGCAGCAGTTACAGTACAAATTACACACTCTTACTAGTACGAATGTACTTAGGGTGGGTCTCGAATTCGAAGCGAATCTCGATACGGTACGGAGGCGTGGCTAAACGAAGATACGGTTCGCG
>JAQGAU010000210.1:0-34444 GCA_034698045.1 Paramacrobiotus richtersi
GATCGCCCGCCTTCCGGCACTTAGTGCAGTGTTATTATAATGCGGTGCACCAGTTCACGCCATTACACGGATAACACGGCATGTGCACTGGTATCTCTCCCGCAGTTTTGATCCCGATGAGATTGTCTCATCACCCGGCACCGCTGTGCATCCATAATTACGTGTAACCCTGATTATGCCTTCTCCGAACTTGTCCCATGCAGTGTCTGAATTAGGTGTCTACATTTGTAAAAGATGACCAGAAAGCCTGTTCACGAGGAGTAAGTACAGATACAGTATTCCTCGTTTTGTGAATACTTTTTGCAGCAAAAACTGAAGAGAATTTCAGCTTCTGTTTATAGAAATGTTCGCCAGAGGATCGCTTCTGTAATGATCATAAAAACATGCATAAACACAAAGGATGACAAGACAGATGTCTTGTAGTGTCATACTTCATCATATTTTACGCTCCGTGCATCCGGCACAGTCTGGACTGTGCAAGAAAGTTCTCAGGCTCTGTTGCGCCCACATGACTTCAGTCTAAAATTACTCCTTTCATTTCTTCTGATTTTCTTGACCACAGCAAAACCTAAGAGTGGCATGATGTGTTCCGCAAGTAAAAGAGCTTGTAGACCATGCGGTCGAGTTTCTAGGCTAATCTGCAATGGGGATCCAAATTCATCCAGTAAATGAGTAAAAAAACATTGGCTTTCTTAATGATTTTACCAGACCGTTGGTTTATGGTTGTTGTCCTTTCCGTTGTATGTCAGAGACTTATCATTTCTTAATTTCTACACATGTTTGCCTTATAATTCGTTGTCCCGCTTAAAACGTGATGTAATTATGATAACCACTAATTGGGTTCGTTTCCATTGCCCTGAGCCAGTTAGGCGTTCCTTCCAGACTACATATATGTACGCCGGTTCGACTGCACAGTAGAGAACTGCTAATAATCCACATCCAGTTCCGTAAACTGTAAGCTTGCACCGCCAAACTCAAAGCGGTTTGAACTATGCAATTCAACTGTAGATATATAGCTGTTCGATAAACATGGAAGGGTGGTTGTTGTTGAGATACAACCAAATGGAATTGTTTCCAATATGAACTTGTTTGGTATTACTCGGTACTACACCTAATTGTCGAGAATCGAAAGGCGAAACACGTACAGTACTCTTGATTAAATCCCTTGTAATCAGCTGATCCAGAGCACTTCGTCCGGCAGCTGTCATTACCATAGAATTGCAATGAAGTCCTAGTAAAAGTGTCTAGCAAAGTATACCGTGCCGCGGCAAATTACTGAGATGGGCCATTCGATTACGGCAGCGACAATGCCACCGGAAACTTAAGAAAATTATTACTTTGTCAAGCGGCATTGGTAACCTGAATACACAGCTTATTGTTCCAGACTACAGTCGAGGTAGTTCCCGAAATTGTTGAGAACTGAGAAATTTCATGGACATGGATTTAATGGAATAAGTATGTGTGGCGCTGTATTTTACTGCAGATCGATACGAAACAACATCAAACCTAAATCAGACAAGACAGTAGTTTGGGAAGCAAACACACACAACTTCTGCCAAACAACTTTCCGTAAACTTGTACAGAACACAATAATACTGCCGATCCACCCCAGTACGTTTATAAAATCAGAGGGCGCCGATGTAAAAGATCACAGTAATTTTACCGAGAAACGATCTAATTCTAATTGCTGTATGCGAAGAGAAATGACAGCATCTGCTGATGGAAATCTTTACACAAGATCTTGAATCTTTGCACTTTTATGTATTGCACTTCTAGGGCGGAATATATGTACAATTCACAATAGCCTAACGATTTCCCGCTGCGATGGACAGGCTAAGGTACTACATGGGCAGCGTGGTGTAAGCAGGTGGATTGAAGTTTTTTTCACCCTTCGCTCCCCTTGGACTTCATCGACGGGGAAGGGAAGTAAAACAACATCCTGCATAATTTCTACAAATTTATACAAACGGCACCATTACGCAATTATGTTAACAAGACCGTGACGGAAATATTCATACGCAGTAATTTATACCGTCACAAATGCATCGATTCGCTGGCCGGGAAACCCATTACTTATCAGAAGTTGAAGTCGATTTAATTCGCCAACAGATATCTACAGCAGCGCGACCACTTCCAGAAACATTTACAGTTTTGTAAACAACGTAATACGCAAAGGTCTTGCACATACGAAACATTCTACGCCCACAATAACAATAAAACCAGTTTCTTATCATACTGATAGCCGTTTTCACACAGAGCATATTGTCTTACCATAGCAAAGTGTATCTTCATATGCAGATACACACGTACACCGCCCATCTTACACAATGATTGCTCCAATCAAAAAAAGACTAGAAGAATGTGCGCCCTGTTCAGATCCACAACGGAGAAGTTTATCTTGCACTTCTGGCTTTGCCGGGAATTGGTCTAACATCCCAGGTAAGGGTATAGAGGTTATCAGACCATCCTTGAGCTCCAAGGCCAAACTGCTGGTAATTGTCCTGGTCATCGAGCAGCGACACATTGGCGCCTTGGTACAGACGGCTGTTGCTGTAGTCGTAAAAATTCTTGGCCTGACTGCAGTCAACATCCCAGAACCAGTGGCACACCAGGGTGATTTGGTTGAACAGCTACAGAATCAACGGTTCAGCCAACCAAACGAGCAAACAAGCATTGCTTGACTAGTGTCACTCACGGTCATATTTGGGCAAATGTTCGAGCTCATATTTCCGTTGACATCACATCGACGGACGACTAAGAAATAAACTCAAGTTCAGGCACTGACAAGGAAACTAGGCGGTGAACTTGTTACCTTGACATTTAAAGTCGGTGTCGGCATAGTAACCGGGTGGCATGGTGGCACAGTCAAAGCTTCCTTGCGGAATATCGTTGGCGTTGTAGGTCGGGTAGTCTTGGCCGTCGCGGGCGCTAACGAAAAGATTGTACATGTCCTCATTGCTCATCTTGTTCCGACCGCTCAACTGGTCCAAAGCGCTCCATACTCCGGGATTTTGAGCTTTCACGGCTCGCTTGACCTTGAGAAAATACTATCGCTGTAAATCCAGTTTCTAGCCCGTAATTTCACCAACACAGAAACTAATAAACCATTACAAGTTTGCGAGTTCACAGCATGCATGACAAAGACGACTTGCGAAATAACAATATTACTAGGACTGAACAGGAAGCAGTTAATACGATGTGTAGTTTTCCAGAGAGGTCACGGAAACTACACTGGGTATGTAGCGTGAAGCCTTTCGGAAAGATTTAGTAAGATGTACGCAACCATACCAGATTAGTTTAGGGAAAGATTTTAAATGCTAAGCAGACAGTATCAGTCCCTTACCGGTGTGGCATAAGAAATACCCCAAAACCAAGGCAAGAATAAGAAAAGTCTTCATTTTGACAACGTTGGGAAAGTATATATCAAAGCTATAGCTTTGCCTTTGATACCGACTGAAAATCTACGCTGCTCCAGTTTTAACCAGCAATGAACAGATATTGGCAGTATTCAACGAAGCTGGTGTTTATGCAATCGTCTGTAATTGCTACCGGTAATTAAGTTACAGTGTGACATAATTGAGCGTTTGGCACACTATTCGTCAAATTTAATATATGAAAGCCTGGGTCAATAAGTTTCGCGAGCCACCAATCGTCTGGCAGGCAAATGTGGTCTATTAAGGATTGCAGCACCTTTTCAGTGGTCACGGGCAGTACATCACGTTCGCTCGCATTGAACCTCCAAAAACAAACGGAAGTTACTGCGGAAGCTTTATGTCTAGAGTGCTGTAATCAAGCTTCTAATACTGTAAAAATTAATTAACTGTTTTAGCTCGGAATACTCACACTTTATATTTCGGGCGATGACCGCATCGATTAACATGACAGACTATGACTAAGAAAAGTGTTATGCAGTCCGCTGCTGAAAAGACCTGTTGATTTTGAACCGACTGCTACAACATAGACAACGTAGTCATGACACGTGAGGACACAATATCTGAAATTGTTATTCATCTACATTAATTTTTCTCTTTGCTTGTTTGATTAAAGATGGTAACTTCGTTCAGTTTTGCAATGGGAACGTGTAATTGACGGTTCATAATTTCAACTATGATGTATTTTTAATATAATTTAAGTATTTCTTCGTTCCTACGCTAATGTCGTTGTATACTCACTTGTCAATGGAGTCCATGTTACGTATGTTATTCTAATTTATATCTGAAGAGGCACGTGCCTCTCAGTCACAGATTATATTCGAAGAATACATATACTTCAAAACATTTGAACCCGCGCATAATATATTGAAATTGAATAATACACCCAAATTTTATAATCTGCTCCAGTTTGCAATTTAGTTCGTTCAACTATAATTTTCTTGATTTGTGGCATTATTTGTTTAATTATGACATTATTTATGTGTATCATAAATGTCTATCGGGCCGATAAGAGTGTGCGGGTAAAACTGACTAATACAGAGTACACTGTACTTGAGCGCACAGTTAACAAACGATGGACTTGAAAACCAAAACGCTAATCAAACTGTAAAATTCTTACAAGTACGGTATTTCACCGGATATATTCCCACAAACACAGGAGCTACATCAATAAGTTTTCCTAAATGAAATAAGCACACAGCAATTTTTTTATTGCAGCCACTACAAATGGTGCAAAGTTATGGATTTTCAAAGTTCTATGGATGATCCGAAAATCTGATGTAGATCATAATCTTGCCTCATAATCTTGCCTTGAATCACGGATCACCCATAGACCGTTATCAAAGTCAAGTCACACATTGATAGCTTTGAAAATGCATAACTTTGCACCATTTATAGTGGTTGCAATAAGAAAAATTGCTGTGTGCTTCTTTCGTTTAGGAGAACTTATTGATGTAGCTCCCGTGTTTGTAGGAATATATCCGGTGAAATAGCGTACGTGTGAGTACAGAGGACCTTCGCTTCGCTTCGGTCGATTACTGCGAAACTTTTGTTGTGCGTATGATTAGCAGTATTGCCTGAAGATTTGGAGCTCCAGGAAGACGCCCTTGGTAAAAAATTGTAAGCAAAAACAGCGACATCCGCATTCCTCCAAAATAGATCAAAGGTTTGACCACCAGAAAAACACTGCGTATGTACTGCGTATATACGTAAGTACACAATGTATTGTACAGCATTACGAGTTGTAAGTACAATGAGTCCTTCCTTACGATCTCCTGAATACCATGTTAGAAATTTAAATGAAATAGTGTGCTAAGATTAGCTAAAGAATTATTAGTACTTAATAAAATACTATAGTACAATACTGTGAATATTATACAATCACTAAGGTACCCGAAACTCCACACTAGATAACCAAACGCACATCGACATAAATCGTTCTTTCACATGTAACATGTCGTTTTAGCGGTGATGTAGTAAGAACCGGTTTCCACGCATGTCTGACACATTCAGGTGACGCTGCGGAACGGCTTACGGCTATGGCAGTATGCTCTGCTTTCAGACAATCACGATAATTATATAATATTCCCTTATTTTCCCGTCGCGACATACGTATACCAGTCCAGCAGAACATTCTTCCTATCGCCCCGGAAGTCCCATTTCACCATTAAGTAATAATTATGCCCAGTCTGTTTGAAAATATTCCGGTATCGCTAACGAACGTCGTTGTGGTTAATGTAGCGTCCGCAATGAAACTTCTGATATACATGCACAACTACCGTAATTGGCAAGATGGCTTTCATGCTCGTGTTTAGCTCGCAGCCAGTGAACGATCCCGGTTCTGAGCCGTAGAAAATTCAACGAAGAACTGACACGTACAGAAATTTGGCATCACTATACTGTTCTCACACCGGAACAGGACCGGAAGGGTTATCCGGTAGACGTCCGGTCCGACACGAAAATAAAGCACTGCCGGCAGCTAGGAAAACTATTTCCTTTAAAACAGAAGCAAATTTTATTCAGTTACAGCCGTCTAATGCGATTATCAAGTGTTTCAGTGTTCTTACATGCTAAATCTGTAATTTTCACTTGTAAAGACAGATTCAGTTCCACAGTAATCAATTCTCTTGGAAAGGACACCAGTCTTGCGCATCTGCCGAGTTACGTTTTAAATAACAAAGAAGCTGTCAGCAAACGCTGACAAAGATGGCCACATTTCTATTTCCGTGTCTCTTTGGATTCGCTTTACTGTCCGTATTACATGCCTGGAATCCATTCCAAGAGCGCTTTGATTGGTCAAAGGTCGACCAGGCTTTGCCGGGTTTTGGAAACTTTGGTGGACTCAACAGCGGTTTCGGATTTGGCAGGAACAGTATTGGCAATGGAACTGGCAGCCAATCCGACTCGGGTTCCGGTACCGCTGGTAACACGCCAGCTGGTGGATTGGGTTTCGGTACTAAATTCGGAGGGTTCGGCAACGGTTTCGCACCCGTGAAATTTGGCAACATTTTTGGTAACAAAGTGGACAGTTCAGGACAAGGCGGAAGCGGCAGCCCGTCATCTTCCAGCTCTGGTAGCGGTAACAATAACCAAGGCGGACCAGGTTTCGGTAATTTTGGAGGATTCGGCAACGAACCCTTTGGAGGGTTTGGCAGCTCTGGATTTCCGAATTTTGCGGCTGCCAATTTCCCAAAACAGTTTACTTCTCCATTTGCTTCGTTTTTCTCACCAAGTAGCAATCCTGAGCTGTCCACCACAACGACCACAACTAGTACTACGACTACAACGAGCATAACTACGGCTTCCACGGCATCGCGAACTTCCGCAGAGGGTAAGTAAAACATGGCGTACGACTCATTTAATGTTAGGACTTCTTAATTACGTCCCATAATGTTGCGACTGTTAATAGTCTGTTATAGTGCAAACAAAGTCATTGCAATTTTGTAATCATTCTTCGATAATAATGCAAACAATATTCATCAACACACTGCCAGCAAGTGACAGCAAAGGTGGGCTTGATTAAAGAGAAGCTTAATCGAAAAAACGACCGGCACGTTTTGGGAAAATGGAATACAAGTTATACAACACTAATGACGCGATGTGTCCTTTAACAGAACAACCCCAACGGCAGAGATCCGACCATGCTGCTCCTAAAACCCGCGATGATGATGCTGCTATAGCAGAAAGGATAAAGGATGCGGTTGGAGAGCCGGGTTCTGTAGAGGCCTTCGTCAAGGCACTGCTGGAAACTGCTTCTAAGGAACTGAACCAACCCAACCACCGCTATAATGTACTGGTATTTAATACCGAGAACCAGTACGAGGAGAACTTACAGGGAGTGATTTTCTTCAAAAACTTCAAGTACAGGGATAAAACGTTTTTCGTTTGGGTTTTTGAGAAGGGAACGTTTAAAAATGAGGGCAACTTTGGGTGGCATAATTGGGCGTTCGCCGGGAAGTTTGACAGACCGACTAGAGATTTCGTGAAGTTCGATAAGTTGGACTAGTACTTCTACAGAACGTATTCGATGTATCACTGTATCAGCATGTTGTCACATTCTTAACAGCGGTCATTAGTCTGGCTGCAATATTTTTATTTTCCAACTTCACGTTTTTGCTGTTCTTACTGTCAACTATCACTGTTTTCACTGCGGAATTTTTGTTCCGTTTAATGAGTTTAATGGTCTGTGTCTTACAACTATTTGTACGAATGGCCAACAAGATCCTTTATGGAAACCGGCAAAAATTAAGCGATCGAATGAGTTTATCTATACCAGCGTAGTTGCATAGCGGGACAACGCATTGGCCATAGTAAATGGGAAGCCCCCCGCCTTTTGCATGATAGCGTGGACAAGATTGTTTCGGTCATGCGGCCCCGAAAGGGGGCGCCATCTTTAACAGTTACTGATCACGTTGTGTATACTTCACAAGTGCGCTATTTCACCGGATATATTCCCACAAACACAGGAGCTATATCAATAAGTTCTCCTAAATGAAAGAAGCACACAGCAATTTTTTTTATTGCACCACTACAAATGGTGCAAAGTAATGCATTTTCAAAGTTCTGTGGATGATCCGACAATCTAATGTAGATCATAATCTTGCCTCATAATCTTGTCTTGAATCACGGATCACCCATAGACCGTTATCAAAGTCAAGTCACACATTCATAGCTTTGAGAATTCATAACTTTGCACCATTTATAGTGGTTGCAATAAAAAAAAATGCTGTGTGCTTCTTTCATTTAGGAGAACTTATTGATGTAGCTCCCGTGTTTGTGGGAATATATCTGGTGAAATAGCGTACGTGTTAGTCACGTCGAAAACAATAAGTATATCACCCCTACCAATGAATGAATTATCGACTGTACGAGTACCCACGTGTGAGCTGATTTTTATTTGCGCGTTTTCCGATACAACATTCACAATCTGTGCCGCAATGCCACGTCCAAGAAATTTTCGGGAAAAAAGACATACTGTGAAATACGACACTACTGTACAACAGAAACCCCAAAGAAAGCAATCGCAACCTCATTCGAAATCCAGTGGTGAGGCGCAGGAACTTGATGACAGAACGCACTGACAATTTGGTTTTTCTTCAGCAATTCAAACCAAGGGTTACTTTCGACCACTGTTGTAAAACTTTTGAGCGTGGAATAATCCGCCGCCCCTGAATTGCATGCATTCCACGGCCGGACCATGTCCATTGCATTCTATTGGACCTGGTGCCCTTCTAATAGGACATACGTGAGTTTATTTTTTCGAAACACAACGGACGGTGTTCTGTTGAAACATTGTACAGGCAGCGGACTGTGGACTGCAGTGGACTGTGGACTGCGGACTGCAGTGGACTGTGGACTGACAAATTAACATCCTCGATGCTGGTTACAGCAGCAACCTCGTTGGTAGTCTTAAGATGCGTTCCATTGATTTCCACCACACTCCACGCATTACCCATACGATTGGGCACAAAATATTGAGCCCATAGCAGATTGCCAATGTGCAACTGAACGGTGTCATCGGAGTTGCTCATATCCCACAGAGTTCCGTTGTGAGATCTTTCAATCGAAAACCAGTCAGATACGCTAATACGGTAAATGCCTGCCAGCAGCTTTTCTGTTACGACGCTTTGGATCTCCCACCAATTGAGTTCGTAATGTACAAAGCTACCCGGGATGGTTTGGGCCAGCAGGAATGTATGGGCGCGTTCCGCTTTGCCTTCAATGGGACCTCGAACATGGAGGGGCAGATGAATATACCTAGGTGCAGGGGCGAAATAACGACGTTTTGGAGGGGGGGGCGGACGCCCGCGGGGGGCGGACTTTAGTCGTTTTTTTCCCGCGGGGGGGGCGGACAAATTGTAGACGTCCGCGGGGGGGCGGACAGAAAATTAAAAAAAAAACTAATTAAAAAAATCATTTTTTTATTGTTTTAGCGGTTTTTAATGTTTTTTTGCGCTGTTTTTACGAAAATTCATCTGTTTCTTCGTATTGGGAGCTTTTTCCAAGCGAAAAAAATGCAAAAAACTCGAAATTTTCAAAAAAAATTCCGAAAAATTCATCTGCGGGGGGGCGGAGTGGTCCAGACCCGATCGAAATGACTGCGGGGGGTGCGGACAAAACGGCAATTCAGGGGGGGGCGGACCGCCACCCGACCCCACCCTTTATTTCGCCCCTGCCTAGGTGGATCTCCCCCTAGTGACACAATTCGAATACTGCTGTTGTGTAAAATCGGGGACAGTCCCTTCAGGCCGTACTGTGTACTTTTCCCGCCAACAATGACAACAGTGTAAGATGCTGTTATGTAGCCGCCTTTGGATGCTGTCATTGTGTAATGCCCCCCAGGAAGGGACACCTTCCAAGTGCCATCTTCCGACGTGAATCTTACGCCGGACAAAACGTTGTCACTTGTGACATCGTGAAGTCTTCCCGTAGCTGTTCCCGATCCGGTAAAGCGCCGCGAAACGAACAATAAAGGCTCCATGAACGTAGTGATCGCATCTGGTTCTCCATCAAGCTGTACATTTTGGAGAGCAATCGGGTAGTATCCTGCTACCTCGACGGTAATCACAATCTGGAGACCACTTTTTTTTAGCAGAGACAGCGAAATTTCGCCAAATGAATTTGTTGTTCCGTTAAACTCTTGGCCTTTGCAGACTGATCTACGCTCCGTTATGTCGACATACTGTACAGAAACGGCAATCCCCGTGTGATTAAGTGCCCACATCGTATCAGCGTCCCGCATCAGCAGCGTCGCATTCCATTGGGCATCGCATCTGACCGGCTGCAGTACTGCATCTGCAATGCACATTACTTCTTACACTCACCTCATCAGAAAACAAGTGACTTCTACATAACAACGGTGATGAAACATTTTTAACCGAAATGATGAAAGGTATTATAACGGATGAAATGATTTGCGTTTACATGTATGCCATACCTTTGCTCATACATGTTTACCATGTTTTCCCTGATTCTCTTTCTTCCCGGGGAGCCGAATCGGCAACCCAGTTTGAACAAGTTAGTTCTTGTGACAGAAGTTTTTTTGACTGACTCATGGTTAACAAGCAGCACAGCTCCCTTCAGGGCATGTTTCACCTGCCTTGTTGTACCTGGATTAAGAGTGATATAATGATGCTGTGCACAAGAGCCATTTTTGTTGGGTTCCGACTGCTGGACTTTAGGCCTGACCATCTCCAGAAATGCTTTGGCTGGCGGTGTGCTGCACTTGAAGCGCCGAAGAATCCTGACCACATCCAGCGCGCTAAGATTCTCCTGCTGTCCAAGCTTTGGTCTTCCTGAATTGGGCACTATTGTCGGCAGTCGGTTGTCTTGCGCGAACGCATTGAACTCAAAGTGCATAACGGATTCGTAGTCGTAGGGCAGGTTACACGTAAGCCCGGCTGTGTGTTTCTCGAACTGATTTTGGTCGCCTATATCAAATAGATGCAGATTACTGGCTTTTTCTTCCGCAGAACTTGCGCATTTAAGGGCGTACTCTTTGCGATATTGTCCAAATTGATGATGACATAATCGTCACTGTCCATTCGCGATTGCTCGTGGATCCGAGAGAGTGCATTATCTCATGCTGTATGCAGCCGTGACGCAAAAGGCAGCCCGGTGACAGTGATATTACTTGCTGGCCGCCCGTGTGCCCAATATTTGAATAAGATCTAGCCAATATTCTAGCAAAGACACGGTCGAAGTAAAGATTAATAATTCAAACAAATATTACTGAATTCCTTTTTGAAACCGGATATAGTCATCCTCCGTTGTCCGCGGCACAAATCTCACACACTGGCCGGTGTGCAGCATAATGAGTTGCATTGCTTCTTCTACCATTGCGCGTTCGGAATCACCTGAATATTCTCAAATTCAACAAAAACGAAAGCAATTGTTTGAGGCAGTACTACCGAAGCTGGCGAATCTCGTGTGCTGAAATCGTACGGTATTGTGTTGTTTGGCCACATTGAATCCTTTTCATGCAACGCGTTGCAGCGGCCTGTGCTGGCATCTGAAACATGCAGAAACTGGACTAATAAATTTACACAACCCCCGTACTAGCAAATGTTTCGAGCATTTCAATCATCTCATACCATCCACTTGTTAGTTTGCAAAAGTTTACAAGAGAGTGCTTACTTGTCCTGCTTCGATTCCCAAAAGGTCCCCTTCTACCATATCGCTGTGGTATCGCGACTGATCATTGTCAAGTGTGGCCAAAACATCCGGATGGATGAAGTCTCTCCAGTCTGCAAAAGGTCTTCGAATGAAACCGGCTGAGAAACGTTTATCGATTGTTTCACTCTCTCTCAGGCAACAGCAAAAGTCCAGTGCTTACGTCTGTGCATACCAAGCAAATGCTAAATGTGTGCTATGAGCAGTTGTGACAAACAGACAGGCTGTGCTGCTGCTCTCATACGAATTCCCAATATATTTTCTAGGTTAACAGTGGCTTCTAGTGGCAAACTGAGTAGCCATGCATCAAGAACCACTTTTCTAAAGCCGATTAGTACCAAACCAGTACGAAGCTCACTTCGTTTGACGGCCGTTTTTAGCGCTTCTGAACGCGAAATTGGAGCCCCTACAGTACGCACTGAAGATCCGACCGAGGCGGTCTCACATACTTGCAGGTAAAATGCTCGCTGAACAAAACGGACGTAAACATTCCATACAAAACACATATAGCAACAGATATTTCATGTATGACTCCATTTTCGGTATAAACCGGACTAGAAAGGAAATCTGACGTCGATGTGCATATTACATCGACAATGCTTTGACTGGCGTCAACGGCACACAGAAAAGTTGAGTCAATGTTTCCAGGCCAGTAATCAAAAACCTGCAGTAACATTTGGAACTCTTGTGCACCGACGCCTTGAGGATATATGGTCGCAGGCTGGAGAAACATCAGTCGAAACGCAGAAAACCAGCTTCTTACAGTTGGTATCTTTCTTCGCCCGGCTTCTAAAAGTGTCATCACGCGAACCGGCACTCGCAGGCACTAAACAAAAATGAACACATCTATGCAAAACTGAGTTCTCCCGCACGGACAAAAACTCCGCAAAACGTCTGATTGTATAGAGAAGATGACAAGGTCAGCACTGACTGCTTCAAAATCCATGATTCCACAAAATTCAGTAATATTTAGATCAGCTTTGCACTTAAAAGACGATATACCGTAATGGTTCAAGTTGCCATCCGGGCAGGGTCCTACGGCCGATCTTCTTCCGGTTCCGGGCGACACTTTCTCGAAGTGTTAAATGTACGGGGTACTGGAACCACATCGGTTTTCATCCTGCACAACCAAGTTTTGGCTCTGCTGACACGGTCGTTCGTTTGGGTCAAGGCCATCCATCCCTCGTGGCTTTTCTCAGTACCGTCTATCTCGATTAATCTTGCTAGGCGAGCTCTTCGTTGTAGGAACTGTCTCGGGATATTGAAGCGAGTGGCGCAAAGTACGCAAATTAAGGGGATCGATGCATGTCCGTCTTTGAAGGCTCAGCTCAATTTTAATTTAGGCCACACACTGGGAAGCAAGTTCGTACCGGAAACAGTGTGCACTTCATTTTATGTCGTGCAGCACTTCTTGTCACTTCAGTCAGATGTGAACCCGATTAATAAAACACCGTGTTCTGTAGCCCTCTACTTTCCGTACTTGGAGCTGCACGCTTTATGGATTTGTATTAAATATAATTTTTATTTTGCAATCCCCTGCAGCCGAAATGGCCTGCAACATTCTTATATTCACACGTCGTTACGTACACTGCCCTTGATACTTCTTACAATGATCGATTTGAGAAAACAAAATGCAGACCAGAGTAAGTGTGCAATCTTTTCAAAAATCACGGTAGCCCGATCTATTTTGCTGATTTAGATTTGCCGGGGATTGGCCGGACATCCCAGGTAAGAGTGTAGAGGTTGTCAGACCGTCCTTGAGCTCCAAGGCCGAATTGCTGGTAGTTGTCCTGGTTGTCGAGCAGCGGCACATCGGCTCCTTGGTACAGACGGCTGTTGCTGTAGTCGTAGAAGCTCTTGGCTTGGCTGCAGTCAACTTCCCAAAACCAGTGGCACACCAGGGTGATTTGGTTGAACAGCTAGACAGTCAATCAGCGACATCAAAACATGATCGAGCAACGAGCGCTCAATAACAATTACTCACGGTCATATTTGGGCAAATGTACGAGCTCATGTTTCCGTTCACGTCACATCGACGGACGACTAAAAAAGTCAAATTCCTGTACTGACAAGGAAACTGTGCTCGGCTAGTTAGTTACCTTGACATTTGAAGTCGGTATCCGCGTAATAACCGGGTGGCATGCTTGCACAGTCAAAGCTTCCTTGCGGAATATCGTTGGCGTTGTAGGTCGGGTAGTCCTGGCCGGCGCGGGCGCTGACAAACAGGTTGTACATGTCCTCATTGCTCATCTTGTTGCGACCACTCAGTTGGTCCAAAGCGCTCCATACTCCGGGACTCTGGGCCTTCACGGCTCGCTTGACCTTTCAAAGCCAGTTACACGATAAAGCAAATTCCGAATAAATGCTCGACCCTCGAATTTACTGTGGATGCAGCGTCGAACATTATGCAAACAACTGTTGCGTCAGTTATAACATGATCAAGATAAGTAGTAAGATATACACTACACAGATAAAAATGTTAAGCCGATTGTATCAGTCGCTTACCGGTGTGGCATACGAAACCCCCAAGATAACGACAATGACAAATAAAGTCTTCATTTTGACAACCTTATGAACGGGACTGTAGACAGCGGTTGAGAATTTTTGCTGCTTTAAGTTTGATCACAAAGCAACTGACAATGGAAGCATTCTGCGAGATAAGTATTTATCCAACCCTGTGCAATGTAGCTTGTAATTAACTTACGGGGTGATATAATCGATCGTTGACAGAATGGTTGTTAAGTTTGATATACGACAGGCGAGTTAATGAATCAGTCAACGATTAACTGTGCGACCGGCAAATTTGCTCTATTAAAGGTCGAACTAATATTTTAATGTTCACGGACAGTACACAGTGTTCGCTGGCATTGAACTTCAAAATACAAATGGGGAATTTTGTGGCCAGACAATGACATAATCAAGCTATTGTTACAGAGACTAATTGATCGTTTTCGTTCGAGCGTAAATCACCTTTAATATTTCCGATGGCTACTGTGTAGTTCGATTAAAAAAGTATGACCGCTCCAGTGTTCTTGCAAGAAATGTAATTTTTACATCCATTGCTGTACAAGGAAACAAAGTCAAAATACGTGGTCAAAGAAACTGATGACACATTTGAAAGTTGTTAGAAACCAGCTTTCTGATTTTAATTTAATCTGGTTCAGCATCGTGTTATGTGTGTGGATTATTCGGCGTGAGGCGCGCCTTAAAACGCAAAGGCTTGTAAAATTCCGCCATAATAAATTGTACGACGCAATAATATTGAAAACTCAGCCGTAACGGGGCTCCAAAGTCCAAAATGTGGGCGCAAATGTGTTAGACCAGGTACTGGACTGCCCATTAATGCAATTGTTATGATAGAAATGTAAACGAACAGAGTACAGCAAAGCTTGGCTGCAACAGTATACGTACAGTAGATGAACAATCACTACAGGTCTGCATAAGCGATAATGCTTTATTTGTTGATCCAAGTGTCCTGGCATATTATATACCACGTTTAAATATGACCAACTGAATTTAGTACAACAGCGACCGAGTATCGGCAGAAACCGATGGAATTATGAAGAAAATACGTATACGCCGTCCAGCACAAGCTGCATATATTGGTTGGTTTTTTCTGGTTTAGATATTGGGTTTGCATTGCTCAAAAGGACGGCCGGGCATCTTGCAGAATCCCAACTGAGAGCAGAAGATGCTGAAGGTGACCAATTACTGCAATCTAAGAGCCTTGCGATATTTTCGCAGCAGGTTAGAATAATGCGTGCGTCTATTCGGTTTGTCATCGCTGCTGATATACTGGCTGTGTCTAGAAATTCGCTAATGTCATACACGCACTCTAATGTCCTGAAACTTCACTGTGCTGAGTAGCGAAGACAGACATTTCGATAAATGTGCTCATTTCGTTCCATAGACCCGTACAAACTCCCAGAAAGCGAGACACACTTTGGCTGATGTAGAGGCCAGGCATCAAAAGATCTTGGCATTGGATAAGAATGTTCAGCAGATTATGGGTTTGGTCTCGGAAGTTGTTGTTTTGGTGGAAGAGCAGGTGACCAGCCTGATTGTATGGACATTGGTGTTTCCCAACGGGTTATCTACATACTGCATGCATTGTAGGGTAAAATAGTTGATCAGATCGAAAGTGACGTGGAAGCGGCTGCCGAAGACACTACTGCAGGAAGAAAGGACACTGAGTCCGCTGTAACTGCTGCGTCAGGTAATACGACGGGAACTGCGGATTTCACTTCAGCTCTGTGCTTTATGTGCAGAAACTGTAGATTGTGAACGATATTTTTGCTCTTTAGTGTTCGATTACTGGAGTTTTAATTCTGGGTTTTATGCTGGCCGGGGTGGTGATTTATCTGGTAGTGAAGTTTAATTATTGACGACCAGCATTTGGATGTTGGGTGAGCTGGCGGTGTGGACAGGTTTCGGACATCTTTGGACCAAATAACTGCGGGATGTGCATACTGTACTTAAGACAAATACGCACGATACAGTTTGCGAATGAATCATGCTTCGTGTGTCCCTAGCACTTTTTTTGCTTAATGTACCTACTAAACGCTTAGGAAATTTGGAATAGGTAACTCTGTAGCGTGATAATATCTTCTGCCTGAAAATGTTGTGTTTATTGCCTAGGAAAACGTTCCCAGTCAGGGCAGTCAGGTCGTTGTTACTGCTGTTAACGTTCGACTTGACGAAAGTCTGATCGTCATTTTTGCTAACCTTTGCTGTGTTTTCCTCTGTTCGGCAGGAAGCTATCTGCAGCATTGCTCCGTTCTTATCAACAGCAATACATAAAAGCGCCATTTGTGCCGGTATATTGCTGTCAGCATTTGCTAACAAACCGCGAAAACTGCCGCGATAAACCGTTAGCAGTTAAAGTTTTAATAAACGCAAGGGTTCTCGCGCCAAAATAGATTGCTCATTGTCAGCGGAGAACTCGACGGTAAATACAGTATCAGCACGCTGTAGACATTTCTATTGATTCGGCTTAAGCCAGTTACATTTAAAATGTCTGCGCAATAAAGTCACATTTCCGCCGCTTTCAACATGATACGAGCATGTACTGTACACCCAAAAGACCACAGGCTGCAGTACAGAATGCCCCACGTTACGAAGCAAGTTCATACTGGGCGCGCCGTACTTCCGGCATAAAGCGCACGACATTTTATGTCCATTTTCAAGACGGATCGCCCGACTATCGGCTTCTATACTTCGCCAGTTCGCCTAACTGAACACAGCCAATACAGTTATCGCGGGTGTAGGTGTGCCATTTTTTGTTAGGAATCCATTCATTTACAGCAGCGCTGTTCTGTTGCAGCTATCACAACATGCATTACAGTATATCCGCAGCTGCCGTTACGTACACCACCCATGACACTTCCTGCAGTGATCGCTCTGAGCACAAAAAAATGCAGACTAGAGAAAACGTATATTCCTTCTGAAATTTTCCACTGGTGCAGTTTATTTTGCTGACTTGGCTTTGCCAGGGATTGGTCGAACGTCCCAGGTGAGGGTGTAGAGGTTGCAGACGACTTGGTACAGACGACTGTTGCTGTAGTCGTAAAAGTTCTTGGCCTGGTTGCAGTCAACTTCCCAGAACCAGTGACACACCAGGGTAATTTGGTTGAACAGCTACACAGTCAATCAATGACATCAAGACACGATCGACCAACGAGCGCTCAACAGCTGTAACTCACGGTCATATTTGGGCAAATGTACGAGCTCATGTTTGCGTTGACGTCACATCGGCGGACGACTAAAAGTGTCAAGTTCAGGTACTGACAACGAAACTGTGCTGAACTAGTTACCTTGGCATTTAAAGTCAGTGTCGGCATAATATCCGGGTGGCATGGTGGCGCAGTCGAAGCTTCCTTGCGGAATATCGTTGGCGTTGTAGGTCGGGTAGTCTTGGCCGGCGCGGGCGCTGACAAACAGGTTGTACATGTCCTCATTGGTCAGCTTGTTGCGCCCACTCAGTTTGTCCAAAGCGCTCCATACTCCGGGGTTCTGGGCTTTCACGGCTCTTTTGACCTTTACAAAATAATTGAAAAATAAAGTTACATATCATTAACCGATGGTTCTAATAAGATGCAATTTTTTATCTCTCGCAACGAAGAGAGCACGAAATTAAAGGTACTGCAGCATCGCCTATTTTACAGAAATTAATCAGTTAAAAATTCGGAAAGCTTGAGGTACAAGTCACGGTAGCTGCCGGATGTTAGTGTTCTTGCAAAGAACTATATTCACAGCATGGTTTAATGTTTTCAGCATTTGTCAAGATCTAGATACTAAATTACTCTGTACGCTGAATGTTTCGAAACTTACCGGCGTTGCATATGAAATCCCCACAACAAAGGCAATAATAAATAAAGTCTTTATTTTGGCAATGTTATGAAAAGAAGTTTTCGATAGACAATAAAACTTTACACTGCATACTTCAATATGAGTTTTAAGGCGGCATTTATCCAGCCTTTTGTAATTGCTGCCGGTAATTAAGTTACAATGTGACATAATCGAGCGTTTGGCAGGGTTTTCGTTATATTTAATGTATGGCAGCAGGGTTCATGAATTTAGTCAACGGCCAATCGCATAACCGGGAAATTTGTTCTGTTAAGGGTTGAAATGATTTTCAGTGGTTATGGACAGTACATAACGTTCGCTGGCAATGAACCTGCGAATTCTAACATGACTTACTGTATTGCGTATTTTGAGGTCTCTATGAGCTAATTAACCTTTTATCGTAAAAATTAATTGACTGTTTTTGTTCGAGCCTTAAATGAGCACACTGAATTTTGATACTTCGGCGAGTGATTGCATCGGTCGATTAAAAAATCAGAATAAGTCACTGAACAGTGAACACTGTTAGATAATCCACTACATGTTGTACAGACTATTGATCGTTTGTGACAAGAAGTGTATAGCTCTGTCTTGGAATTCGTTGACACCTCTGAAATTTGTTATACGTCTACACTGATTTCTCTTTTTTTTTGTTGCAAAAAGGAAAGAATACGGAGCTCGCAAAAAATCGTAGTGTTTCTTCTTTGCTGCCTCCCGATTACGCGCTACCGTGTCACCTTTTCTTGACGAACCATCCACATGTACATACGATGATGCCACAGTACGAGAGTACGTAACTTGTCACACAACGTATTGACCATCCTAACCAGGTACTAAAGTTGCTCCATCAGGACGTCTACCGTTCTTTCACAATGTCGTTCCCGTACCGTGCAAACAGGACAATCCATGATGAACTATTTCGTGGACTTGAGTGCCGCAGTGGACAGACGATGCTTGCGTCAAACCGTAAACCAATTAAAAAGAACCCAACTGAACGAACCAACTACGCCACCACTGCAGTTTACATCAGACACTGTCAGAGGCGGGTCGAAGTCCGACCGAAGGGGGCGGGGAACCTCTCCGCCAGGTCAAAACCGCTAAAAAAAGCAAAAAATCGGCCAAAATTTCGAAAAGTTTTCCCGCCAAAACCGAAAATGTCGCCAAACAATGAGACAAAAGCCGCCAAAGCCAAAAATCGTTCGTCCACGCCAGGCGCGCCTGGTCATATGGCGCGAAGTTTTTCACGCTAGCCCGCCCCTCCTCAAGCCGTCACTGGACACTGCACTGCGGCTGACCATCAGCTCTTGCTCCTGTAGTAACCGAGCCAAGTGCAAACGATTCTGGACTGTTGATGACTTGGATTTGCACAGGATAAGCAAACTCACGCTGCGCATACTTTATGCTGTGCGGAAGGGAATTTCTATAGAATTTACCATTTCCTTGTGACTCGGAACCAGTTGAGAGATCGCGGTGTATCTTGACTGGTTTTCCAGGATTCCCTGTATTACTTTAAACTTTGTCGCATTGAATTCGCGAAAACTGATCCACATACTGTATTCTGTTTTATCATCTAAGCTTTGGGAATGAATATGCTCTTGGAAAATCGGTGCCCTTTTAGTTTGTAGAATAGAAGAAGTAGTTCGCCTTAGGAAAACAGTCGTCACCGGATAACCGAAGTTTATGGTAGTATCGATCACGCTGCCAGAGTAGGTCCCTGACCGACCGCCGCTCTGAGTCACCAACACCAACCTCCTCCGCTACAACGCCAACGGAATTGAGGCCTCCACAACGTCTTCTCACAGACACCTAAATTAACCTCTGTCTTAAAGTCGGTAAATCTACGAAGACCTTAAGGCATTTATGTCACATCAGATACATGTGCATTCAAATAACACGACTAGGTCGAGTTCTCGAAGATCGTCTGTCTAAAAAATTATTAATAATTAAATTACCGCAAAAAAGGTCGAAAATGAGCAACGTATCGGTGTAAGCCGTATCAGTCACCAGTCGGGAATGTGAATCAGTAATCGCGTACGAAATGGCGAATCCGGTTCCAGCTCATGTGTCTGCTAGGGAATGGCGAAGAAGCCCTTAGCCCCACTGTTATTCTCCAATACATGACCGCCTGAGGTCCGCCTCTACGTTCCGACGTGGTTGGCAGGACATTCAGCAACACCTTCCTTGGCCCCAGCGTTGTCTCTGCAGCCCGATACACTCCAAACACAACGAAACACAAGCAGCAGTCATGTAATGACAGACAAACTCACAGTTCGAAGGTTTCCCAGGAATAGGCAATCTTCGACCTGTCGGGCGTGGTCAGTTTTATCAACTTCAGCGAGCGCCGGCCTGAACGGCGTTCAAGTAGGGCATGCATGCGCGCCAACTGCACCAGGTCGGGCATCCCTGAAGGCCAACCTGTTGTGCCGCATTGGACCGGCTCGAACATTAGCGCCATGCTGGCCAAATATAATCCCTCACAGAACACTGTAGCCATAACTATCTTCAATCAAATAATAAAATCGATTATATTCCTTCCCGTAATGAAAAATTCGCTTTAAATATAAAAATCGAAGTCTTTTTGCAGGTTTACAACCGACACCACCTAGTTTCGAAACTGCCGGGTAGTCTACTCGAGGACTGGATTGTAACGATTCACACCGTGGGCGATATACGTTTTTCGGAAACTGGTGGTATGGAAACTGTTTTTCGCTCCATACATGTCAACGTCTATAAATTGTACAACAAATGCATATAAAGGTCAAAGTGTACTTAAGATCCGTCAATATTTTACGGTAAACTTAATTGTCCTGACCGTGACTGTAATTAAGTAAGATCCACGTTGCACGTACGGCCGTCGCAGTAATGTTATTTCACATTAAATTTGCTAGTTTCTGATATGGCAACGGTCGACTCCAGCTCGACTCCAGCTCGGCATTTAACAAAACAACCCTGCAGTGTCTTTTACGGCAGAGTTCATGCATTGTTTGGCACGCGGGCGGGCGCTAGAATTCTGGATTCTGGACCGGAAGTAATCCGCCCTTTGGCCTATCCATATCCTAAAAATTCTCGCACAACTGCATAACCAAAGCGCAGGATCGAAGTCTGTTCGAACTGTGCTCTTCACCGTTCCCGTCCCATGTTTCCCAAAGTAGGCATCTTCCGAACCAACCCTGTTACCGCGGCCGCTGTCACTCGAGAGCTGCCCTTCAAGCGCATCGCCCTACATGGGATCCACAGAGGAAAACAGCGGTGGCCTGCTGTCTCACAAGGCAGTGGCACGACATTTTGAACTCGGAAAGTTTCGGCTCTTTTTCTATAATTACAACTAATTATGTAAGTAATTAAAAAGATTAGCTTGGGTGATGACGAGTCCGAGGAACCGCGGGACAAAATCCCAAAGATGGGAAGTTGCAATGTCGTCAGTGCTACCGCCCTTGTAGGTAAACAGTAACAGCACTTCCTGTATTGACTATGGCATGTACAACAGTTTATGTCAGCGCAGGCTGTTGCGCAGCAAAATTCCATTACCGCCGTACTTAACCATAGGCGAATGCCCATCTTTGGGATTTCGATCTCCCGCGGCTCCTCGGACTCGTCATCACACAACCTAATCTTTTTAATTACTTACATAATTAGTTGTAATTATAGAAAAAGAGCCACAATTTTCCGAGTTTAAAATGTCGTGCCACTGCCTTGTCAGCTTTCACGTCCCTTTCCTTCCCACGACTCGGCCCATTTTCCGGGGACCAAGAAGTGAATCCGGTCTTTATTTTTGTGCCAACTTACTTGTGCTACAAATTAGCCACCACCTGTTTCGCGATAGGTGCAATTTTTATTTTCAATCATTCGCAGCCGCGCTGTTCTATCGTAGATATAACAACAGGCTATTTGTACACATATCCACATGTCGTTACGCACGCCGCCCATGACACTTCATCATGCAATAACCACCTTGAGCACAAAAAAATGCAGACTAGAGTTGATGTATGTTTCCAAATTTCCAGTGGTGCAGTTTATTTTGCCGCTTTGGCTTTGCCGGGGATTGGCCGGACATCCCATGTAAGGGTGTAGAGGTTGTCAGACCGTCCTTGAGCTCCAAGGCCAAACTGCTGGTAATTGTCCTGGTCATCGAGCAGCGGTACATTGGCGCCTTGGTACAGACGGCTGTTGCTGTAGTCGTAAAAGTTCTTGGCCTGGTTGCAGTCAACTTCCCAGAACCAGTGGCACACCAGGGTGATTTGGTTGAACAACTGCACAAACGACATATTTTAATTGATGCGTCGATGTAAAGCACTTTTTATGCGTTGTTACATCTTAACGTGCCAAACCCGTTTATGCAATATTGCAGGTTACGTTTCGAATTCTAAATACATGTATTAGCACTTAAGTAAGAATGGCACTCACTGTCATATTCGGGCAGATGTACGAGGTCTGGTTCCCACTGATATCACATCGGCGAACAACTACAAGAATCAGTATAATGCCAAAACCCGTTCGGGATCGAAATTTTTCTACGCCTTACCTTGACATTTGAACTCGGTATCGGCGTAATAACCGGGTGACACGGTGGAGCAGTCGAAGCTTCCTTGCGGAATATCGTTGGCGTTGTAGGTCGGGTAGTCTTGGCCGGCGCGGGCGCTGACGAATAGATTGTACATGTCCTCATTGGTCAACTTGTTGCGACCACTCAATTTGTCCAGCGCGCTCCATACTCCGGGATTCTGGGCTTTCACGGCTCGCTTGACCTTTTTGCAATGGTTACACGGTTTAAACCCAAATTATGTTAACCAATAGGTCTAAATTTAGATCGGGCGCAAGTCTTTATATCTTGCAACGAAAAGATACTGCAGCACCGCCTGTTTTACAAAAATTGATCAGTAATTAATTCGTACTTCTTGTACCTTGATTGAAGTATAGCTTGTTCGCACAAGTCACGGCAGCTGCCGAATATTAACGGTCATACATTATACAAAGATTTACAGCATGGTCTAACATTTAGTATTTGTAAACATTGAAATATTACTGTTTCCGAAACCTACCGGCGTGGCATATGAAATTCCCAAGACAATGGCAAGAACAAATAAAGTCTTCATTTTGACAACGTTGTAAAAGAAGTTTTCGGTAGACACTGAAAGTGTACACTGCTCTGGTGTGATGTAGACGGTATTTATCCAACTTCCTGTAATTGCAGCCGGTAATTAAGTTGCGCTGTGATATAACAGAGCTTTGGCAGGATGTTCGTTAAATTTAATTTATGGCAGTAGGGTTTAAAGATTTTGTCAACGACCAATCGTGCGACCGGAAAATGCACTCTATTAAAGATTAAAATGATCTTTCAGTGGTTACGGACAGTACATAACGTTCGCTGGCAATGATCCTTCAAATTACAAACGTGAGTTATTGCGGATATTGATGTCTAACGGGCTAATTAACAATTGTAAGCTGCTGTCTGTAGAAATTAATTGACCAATCTTGTTCGAGCTTAAAATAAGCACATTTGATTTTCGGTGGTGATACTACCGGTGTTGTTAAAGGTCAGACTATACAATAAAGCCATACTGAGAAAACTATTATACAGTTCACTGTTGTTCACAATGTTGACTACTCGAATTTTTAAATCGACTCCTGCAAGAGAAACCTGTTGTCACGGCATTCGATGACACATTTGGAAATCAATTTTTTTATACATCTATATAATTCATGAAGGCATGGTTCTACATCTTGAGTCCGGTACGATACTGCTAATATTATCCCAACAGAAAATTAAACTGTAATTGCAGAGATGGATTCGAATAATTGTGATTCATGAAAAGGCGGTATATGCGTTCGAACTTCGAACAACAGTCCGAATGAATGAATCCGCCGTTTTTGCCCAGGTTTCAGTCCCATCTGTCGTGCATTAATTAGCCACCGTCCGTAATGGTACTTATTACATAATTAATGGTAGTTATAGTAATGGTGGTTAGTACGCAATTGTATGATCTGAATCCTTTACACGCTTCGATGCGAAGTTGCCGATGGTGTGCAAATGAACGTTACAAGTTTATTACTTTTATATTACACTTAGTTATTATGTACTTGATTTAGTACGGTTCTGTTATGGCTGGGAAGATAGTATCGTAACGGGCAGGCGTGTACGGTTGTCATTCTTTAGCTTTCCGGCAATATTCTTTCTCGAAGTGGTACATGTTGAGGGAAGTGGAAAAGCGTGTGTTCCTCATCCTCCATAACTTGGACTGGCACAGCCGTTAGTTTCTGCCGATGCCCGTCCCATCGTGATTTGTCTCACTGCCGTCGATCTCGCCAGGCGGACGATCCAGTACGTCTTCGCTGTAATAACTACTTAGTATCCGTCTCGGGATAATTGGAAACGTGGCGCGAAGTACGCTAATTAAGGGGGCGACGTTTTCCGTCCTAAGAGGCCCAGCTCAGTTATTAAGCCACACATTAAGAGCTAATTCGTATTGGAACCACCGTGCACTTGGTTCAGTGTCAGGAAGGATTTCTTGTGCCCATATGAAAGTTCTAAACCCATCCGCAATCTGAACTCAACTAGTGTTCGTACATTCGCTCGTCCTTGGCGTTCTACGATTGGGTGTGGTTTTTAATTTTTCTTAGCAACCCCCAGCCAATCTAAAACAGGCTGTATATTCAAACTTCGTTACATACACACTGCCATGGCACTTCCTGCAGTGATCGATGTGAGCAAAAAAATGCCGACCAGAGGAAATGAACAGTCAATAAAAAAAATTATAGCGGTGCAGTTTATTTTGCTCCTTTGGCTTTGCTGGGGATTGGGCGGACATCCCAGGTGAGGGTATAGAGGTTGTCAGACCGTCCTTGAGCTCCAAGGCCAAACTGCTGGTAATTGTCCTGGTCATCGAGCAGCGGTACATTGGCGCCTTGGTACAGACGGCTGTTGCTGTAGTCGTAAAAGTTCTTGGCCTGGTTGCAGTCAACTTCCCAGAACCAGTGGCACACCAGGGTGATTTGGTTGAACAACTGCGCAAATTACATTCATTAATGTATCGATGCAGAACGTTGTAAAACTACTTGTTAATGTTCCGTTAAATGTTACATCTTGCTACGTATGTTACTGTACTTCGCCCATTTTTGCAGTAAAACACTAAACTCGTTAAACTTCACATTAAACTGATACAAAATGTTTCATGTTTTTAGCACTCAATTTAGCAGTAATGCCACAATGGTACTCACGGTCATATTCGGGCAGATGTACGAGGTTTGGTTTCCATTGATATCACATCGGCGAACAACTACAAGAATCAGTGTAATGCCAAAACCCGTTCGGGGTCGAAATTGTTCTACGCCTTACCTTGACATTTGAATTCGGTATCGGCGTAATAACCGGGTGACACGGTGGAGCAGTCGAAGCTTCCTTGAGGAATATCGTTGGCGTTGTATGTCGGGTAGTCCTGGCCGGCGCGGGCGCTGACAAACAGGTTGTACATGTCCTCATTGCTCATCTTGTTGCGACCACTCAGTTGGTCCAGAGCGCTCCATACTCCGGGATTTTGGGCTTTCACGGCTCGCTTAACCTTTATAAAATTATTGCAAGATACAACCAGTTTTCATTAACAAAGGAATCTGGTCGTATGGCTTCACTTATACAGTACAGCGGCCGAGGTCACGGAAGCTATCGAAAATGTATAGGCTTATGCAAAGAACTATCGACTGTCCTGGTTCACTGGCAGTCTGTATAAAGATTTCCAATCGTGCAAATCTTTTTGTTTCTGTGACTTACTGGTGTGGCATAAGACGTCCCCAATACCACCGCAATGATAAATAAAGCCCTCATTCTGACAACGTTACGAAAGAAGCTGTTGACAGCGATTGAAGAGTTACACTGCTTCAGTTTGATCAGAAAGCGACTGACATTGACAACAGTCCACAAGGCCGGTATTTATCCAAATTTCAGTAAAAATGCCGCGGTCATTAGTAAAGTCTACGGTATTGTGTAATGTAACGAGCTTTGGCACTAAATGATCGTGCAGTTTAACAAATAATAGCACGGTTAATCAATTAGTCAACGGCCAATTAAGTCAGCCGGCGAATTTCTCTAATAAGGGTTGAAAAAACGTTCTTATGGTCACGGACAGTACATAGCGTTCGCCGGCATTGAACTTGCAAATACAAATGCAAAATATTGCGGATACCAGTGCCTTCAAGCGGAAGCCGAATAAATTTCATTATTGTTTAGTAGTAATATCTTATTAGAAAAAAAAGCAAAACAAGGCCGTTATGTTTGCTTGAAATATCTCCGTTCGCTTCGGTTTTCATCGCCAGCGCAGCGGAGTGCGATTACCTAGTTTATTAATGCACTATAGACTGGTGTACTAAATTAAATTTTATTTCAATTGCATAAAGAGGGCAGCACAATACTAGAAAAAGAATAGCAAAAAAACAAGAAGTCACGGATTTCGATCAACAAAACTACTGTATCTGCCTACATACCAGAACTAACCACCTATCTACCAGGTGGAGCGCTTATAATTTCCCTGGTTATTTTGCTGGATATCTTCGCAATCATTGATCAGACATGAACCATCTTACGTTTGGTTTGAAGAGCAATTCATTTTCTTCAAACCCTGATAGGAGGAGCGTATACGAAGAACATCGTATACTCAGACTGTTGCGTGTGGGGCAGTGCAAGCCGACATTTCCTCATGACCCACAAATTTGAAACTGGAACTGCTTATACTTTCTGGAAAACCTGATCATTCAAATTCGCTCTTTTTGTGCTCGTTGATTGCCGAATGTCATGTCGTAATGATGTGCAAAACATAGAAACCTGATTCCCCCTGGTACAATTTCTGTACCTGTTTAATTTTTAGTACCAGTATTCTAATACAAAACGCGTTGTTTTTTATCATCTTTTTAGTACTTAGTTATTTCTGTGGTTCCTCTGGACTGGGTACGTTCGATCAGCTCTACGAACGTGAGAACGTTGAGACGCAGGATTATAAAACGTTAAGCACTTCTGATGCGTTGTGCCTCGACCAGAAAATCGTTCGCAGTTATGATGGCAAGTGAGAGGACCCGCACACGCAGGAGTTCTGAAACCGGAGGTACTTGCCATGCGCGGATAAAGCTATACATCGTGGTATCGTTGATTAATGCTAATAATTTGTCTTATAGCCCTCTGTTAAAGCGTCGCGCATATACGTCAGGGTACCGTGCTAGATGATGGGGGACGACGCCTATCTGTAGATAGATGATTCAAGAAAGCAGAAACCGCGTTTTTTTTACAACAGTGTTTGCCACCTTTCATTACGTAACCACCATACCGCACCTGTGTTTAATGCTGCTTTCTTGTTGAGGTATCAATGTTACATAACTCCATATGTTTACTGCCATAAAACCTTCATCCTTAACAATTTCGGGAAAACCCCGCTGGACTGGAACAATTAACTACCCATAAAAATCAGTTACATAGGCTGGTGTTTTGGTACGGTATGTCTCGTGTAAACGCCTAGATACAAGCATTCGCGATCATTTTTTTAATAATCTACGGAAACTAAATTCAATACGAGTAGCTTTGAAAATTCAAATTATACTGACGAATACTTTGTCATAGACTAAACTATCTGATTTTTTTGGAACGGCATGAATTGAATGGAAACTGTGCGGCGTGTAAGCAGCTACATTATAAGGGCATTCGTGTGCTTGAAGATTATTTATAATTTAAGAACTCTTTGAGATGTAGTATGACCCGGCAGGATTTGGGGAACCAAGGCCTTACAGGCTTGCGGTTACTGTCCACATGTAAACATGATTCCGGTAGATCAAAAACCACGTTCGACCGACGAACGCGTTTACCCGCTCTTCATTCAAGCTGTCACCCTTATGTAAATGTCATTTCTTGCATATTTATGGACGTACTTAAAGTCGGTAGCGTAATTTGCGGCTTGCGGTGGACGCGAACAAATAAACCGCTCGGCTAACATATTGCCGGGCGAGCATGCTTGCGGTGCGCCTCAGCTTCAGCCACATACTGCACAACGAGTTTTCGACAACATTTTCTATTAACATTCAGTTAGCATTTGTCAACGCGCTTTTGAGAAATTGTCATTTAAGGTTTTATGGCGGTATGTTCGTTGTCGTGCTAGAATGGCCCGCGTACGATACTTTGGCTCGGCACCGTGTATATCTTGCTTGGCGAGAGCCAGAACGTGACCTTTGTGTTTATCTTGGAACGACTAGCACAAAAAGGGAACGAAATGTTCCGAGATTAGAAAATCGTGTCTGGTTTCATGTCAAGCGAAGCTTTATCACCTTTTGTGGACGATTTGTTCCCCTACCGAATTCCGTAATTTGTCGACTACGTTTGACATTTGAACTTGGCGTTATAAACACCGCGCATTTTGGTGTGGTTTTCTGTTATTAATCCTTTACAGCCGAGCTGGTCTCGATATCGCAGCAAGCTGTCTATTCGCACATCATTACGTACACCGGTACACGGCCCATGACACGTCATGCAATGGTCTCTGAGCATAAAAAAATGCAGACTAGAGGAACCTCCATTCCTTCAGAATATCCAGTGGTTACAGTTTATTTCGATGCTTTGGCTTTGGCTTTGCCGGGGATTGGTTTGACATCCCAGGTGAGGGTGTAGAGGTTGTCTGCACGGCCTTGAGCTCCGAGACCGAATTGCTGGTAGTTGTCCTGGTTGTCGAGCAGCGGCACATCGGCTCCTTGGTACAGACGGCTGTTGCTGTAGTCGTAGAAGCTCTTGGCTTGGCTGCAGTCAACTTCCCAGAACCAGTGGCACACCAAGGTGATTTGGTTGAACAGCTAGATAATCAATCAACGGCTCAGAAACATGCTCGAACAACGAGCGCTCAACAACATGCACTCACGGTCATATTTGGGCAAATGTACGAGCTCATGTTTCCGTTGACGTCACAGCGGCGGACGACTAAAAATGTCAAGTTCAGGTACTGACAAGGAAACTGCGTTGGTCTAGTTACCTTGGCATTTGAAGTCGGTGTCGGCATAATAACCGGGTGGCATGGTGGCGCAGTCAAAGCTTCCTTGAGGGATGTCGTTGGCGTTGTAGGTCGGATAGTCTTGGCCGGCGCGGGCACTAACAAACAGGTTGTACATGTCCTCATTGCTCATCTTGTTGCGACCACTCAGTTTGTCCAACGCGCTCCATACTCCTGGGTTTTGAGCTTTCACGGCTCGCTTGACCTTTGCAAAATGGTTATGCGGTAAAGTCTGCTTCCAGTAAACAAACAACAGACCATTGAATAAAGTGCAGACAGCAGCTTGCCGTTATCAAGTTCAAGGTTGTTATTCCTCGCAAGGGTACAAAGAAATCTCCGTTACCATACATTTATGAATTAGTTAAACATGATAGCTTGCTGTATACATAGGGCACGGAAGCTACCGAAGATGTAGGCTCAGGCATTACTCAAAGAACTACTGACAACTAGGCTTAACCTTGTCAAGATTTGTAAAGATTTAATAGTATTCCGACAGTTTCAGTAACTTACGGGCGTGGCATAAGCAATCCCCAAGACAATGGCAAGAATAAATAAAGTCTTCATTTTTGACAACGTTATGAAAGAAGCTTTTGACAGCGACTAAAATTTTACACTGCTCAAGAATTGATCAGAAAGGCAACTGACAATGGTAGTGGTACAGTGCAGACGGTATTTATCCAACCTTCCTTAAGACAGCCGGCAATTACACGCATTGTATGATATAATCGAGCTTTGGCAGTGTTCGTTAAATTTGAATTATGATAGTCAGCACGGCTAATAGTTTTGAGTCAACGGCCAATTGTGTGAGCCGGCAAATTGCTCTAGTTTGCTTTATTAAGGGGTTTTATTAATTACTCAATGTTCACAGACATTTGTACATAACGTTCGCTGGCATTGAATCCCAGATACAAATGCGGATACTTGCCTTCAACGGATCTAATTAAGTTTTTATGGCCCTAATTAATTGGATGTTTTTGTTCGATTTTTGATTACACAGAATTATTTTGGTTGGTGTTTGCATTATTCGATCGGAATAACTCAAGACTATTAAGACTATTCTGCAACCGGCAGTTGTGTGTGTCGATGTTGATATAATAGCGATTGTTACCCGAAAAACAATTAGCCGCACGAAAATTTACGAACGCGTTTTGAAACTAGCTTATACGGACTTCTGATTTTTTTTTAATTTTTTTTAAACCTTTAAATACATCCGTTACTATACGCTGATTACGAAAGCCCTGTAGAAAAATAAATTTTTTTTATTGATAAATATGAAAGTTTTTAATGTTTTCAATAAAATTTAATTAAATTATGTTTAAATAATTTAAAATATTTAAAATATTTATTTTTAAATCTTAAATAAATTTTATTTAAATTAATTTTTCAATTATTTAAAAAAAAATATAAATGTAGATACATGTAATTAAACGAGTAGTTTTGATTTTCTCTTCGTGCCGTTTTTCTAGTTTTCAGTTTGATTTGCTTTTCTGGTACAAACAAATACGCTCTGTTTATAAAAATGCACGCGTACGATACAGATACTTTCGTGCCACGTGCTTACAATTAAAACAGAGATTTTTTTTGTCTTAGTACCAAAAAACATTTTCCCAGCTGTCATGGCGAAACAAGTAATAAACGCGAACAAATTTGCCCCGGTACTGTTGACAGAATTCCATGTGAGTAGCGCATGTGCTCTAATTTTTATGCTCATTTCGGATATATGTATTGCGTAACCAACGATATCTGCCCATTGGAAACGTAATTCGAGGAAGAGTGGTCTACAGTTCCCATGTGGACGGACGCCTACGCCAAATACCCGCCGGTTACGAGCCGTTTATGTTCAGTTTTGAGGTCCAAATCATTGTGTTTTACCCGCGAAAACACAGTTAGTCAGCCGCATATTATCTCTAGCACGATCGATGAAATGGATATCTGGCTGCATTGTCAGTCAGCAGTTGTCAGAATTAACAAATAATGGTTAATCATTCTGTTTTAACTGTTTTTGTTATGTAATCGGCCAGTGTGTAGCAACGCTGTTCGCGCGTCGGTGTAAACCAGCGAAGTATGCTAGCTTCGAGGCCGATCGCCATGCCCGGGCGGTGAGCAATCAAAAGGTTTATATATTCGTATTTAGGAAAGTGCACTCGCGTTTAGCGGGTACCGGGTGACCGAAACGAAGGAGCAGTTATTAATTTAATTGCCACAATTTAATTCCGCAGTCAAAAAAATTTCCAACGATTACCGCTGTTGATTACGCAATAACAGCGAGTCGCGGACTGACACACGGATATTCCGAAATACTGTTTCCTTGAGTACAATGTAGGACCGATGATTGTGCAGTTATAGCGCCCGACACACGGATACCGAAAAACACTGTTTTGCTGACCTTCGCTTTGGTCGATTATTCCTTGGTTGTCTGGGCTCGCGTTTCCTTGGGTTTGTCAGATTGCCAGTCCTCAAATAACACGCAGGCGCCATGCAAAAATAAAGTGCGTGGTAAAGCGCCGTACATCGGCGATACTACAAACTTCAGTGCAGGTTATACTGAATCAGCACATGCAGTCAAAATATACTGGAGACTATTCCTTATAAAAACTTGGGTACTTCAAAGAAAATCAAAATACATATTGTTGACGTGCAAATTTTACAGTCAGTTGTGCCCTCTCAACTGCTAGTCACCCACTGGGTGGCAGCGGCACTACAGCGCCAAAAACTGTATTATCACCGGCTTCGATCGACTCTGTGTGAGATGCATTGCGGACGGAAGTGGGCATGAACGACTTTGCGGACAATATGACAGGATGTCCTCTTGGCAAAAGCCCATCAACTGCCACTTTACATATCTCCTAGCTTCCTGTGGGAACAAACAGAACGATAATCACCGAGTCGTTGCTTCCAATATTATATACAAAGTTCACATAATATATATTACGGAAAGGTGGTGGTACAGACTACAGATACAATGTTAAACCCAACTAACAAACTAGTTAAAACCGTGTGTGTTGTATGTAATCTCGCAGATCTATGTTTTGTGGTTCGGTACTCATGATTATACAATTAGCGTGTCCGCGACAGCGACTTCGACAACTTCTACATAATTATATCTGTACGGTAACCTGGCTAGCTACAGTACGTCACTTTACTTTGCTAATAAGGACAGGTTAACTTCTACATATGTTACGAATGTTAGCTGCTTCTTCCCATGAAAGCCCACGTTACGAAAGTTATTATCAGAAAGGAGCTACAAAGTGTTTCTAGTAAGAAGCCGATTCCTTCAGCGGAAACGGCGGGCGCTGCGGAAGATCTGTTATCTGGCTAGAAAAGGCGCGTTTGCCCTTCCTCAGCAATCCGCAATTAATCGCCCGTTTAACCCACATGCGACCTAGGGGAAGACGCCCAGAACTGTCATTACACAATGTCGGATTTGACTGGCGATAAGTGCTCATTGCGCTGCATAACATGGCGCAACAAGACGCACAGGAATGGGCGCTGTTTAACGTCTGATGAGAAGTCAACTGTCAACAGATTGTATCGCTCCAGCTACATTTCCATCTTTATCGGCCTATTACTTATGGAAATTGCATCCTTATGATGCGGAGTTACCAGTAAAGATGAGAATATTGCACCCGCATGTAAATTTCACAGGACTATCAAAACAACTACAGGACTATCTTTACCACAAAATTTTGTATGTATCTTATGTATTATCTGCAGCAACACGAAAGGGTTGATATACATACTTTCTTAATTGCTTTAGATTTTTTGACTCGCACAGAGACTAGTCCATCGTACGTACATTTAACAATGACACAAAAGACACGTACATTTCTGTGTGTTGACGAGATACGTCGACGTGTACGTGTAAACTCATATTATATAAATCATGGTGCTAGTGTTTACAAAACCAAATTTATACATCTCGATTCACCGGAAAAGGAAACAGAAAAGTACACCAACTGATTATATTGTTACCAAATCGATTGACCACAACTACACTACAACTACGACGATTACTCTTGGATACACTCTCTGGACCTTGCCACAAACAGACACGTATATCCCGCTGGTAGATGCACTTCCTTCCACCGGAAATGTACTGCCCGTGCGATCGATCGAGTCACTGCAACGGAAGTGGTCGGTGCTTAGCTACGACCGTCCAGTGCATTAGTCGAGGGCTTGTTTGCATCTGGATTGAACAATGTTGAATCACTAAGCAGCCGGCAGGCGCAATTACCGCTATCGGGAATGGGGGATCATCCATCATTTTCCGGTCAATCAAGATTTCAGCCATGTCATTACAACTAGAGCTATATGCAAATCGCGAGACTGCGCATCTTTTCATCAAATTACCAGTGGATGCGATTAGCTGCTCATGTGCACATAATGGTGACTATGCTAAGCAGATTGACAAGCTTTACTACTGGAAATTATGGTACTTATATTTTGCTGGAAATAACTATAATATTGCGCAAAAAATGTTCAAATCTGGTAACAAAAATGATTCTAGGTGACGCAAAAGAACAGAATTCCTTCTGGAACCATTTCAGAAGAGTTATACTACGTACGATACGTTTAAGCGCCCAGAGCGATATTTAGCCTTTTCCGGACAGTTATTAAGGTCATTTCCACTGATCCGCTAATGGGATGCAATTACGGGGACTCATGTCATGATTTTACAAAGCTGCTTCGAAGCTTGGCTTTATCATAAACCATTAACGATTGAAGTGAGTATTGTTTGTCTGGTTTAGAAAGGAAGTAGAAAACTGTAGTGGCCAGTTGGATCTTCGGTGGTGAGTCTTCGATTACGCGCGGAAGAGGGAAACAGATACAACGCTACAACTAACAACGGGAGTGTCAAGTGGCGACGATTACAATGATTGCTCTCACCGCAGTTTGACAATACAGTACAATTAGCCAGCTAACTACAAGTGAACCATTTTTGAGTCGATAAGAACGGCAAATACATGTAATCGTTCGGTCGCTTCGTTTCCTTCCGGTTTCTTCATGTGGCTCTAGTATCAGTTATACATTTTCCAGCTGTCCAGAGCTCTTTGAATGAAGGGATCTGCAATGAACGTCGAAGCTGTCTGGAATGTAAAAATGGTATGGACGCAAACAGTCGATAATGACAGCTTTCATTAATGCAATCTGTCGGAGCGCGCCAAACATACCGTAATAATCGAATTAATTCGAAACCACCTCGGTGAGTAAGGGCCAGATTCCGCGTACCGATAGCCAGCAGATTTTTAAGTATAGTGAGGCGCTGCGAAGAGCAGACGAACACCCGCGACGTGGCTGCCGCCGTCGCGCATTTTAATTTCGCACTTTTTACGACAGCAACTGCCCACTGCGTCGCTGGTCAGTGCCATTCTACCGAGCGGCGGTTTAATTTCATTGCACTGCGGTGTCTGCGTAGCCAGGTAATTTCGCACTTGATTGTGAGCAGCGGAGGCCGGAGTGGAATGACAGGGCATCGATGGGCGCTTGGAGTGC